>JAUTDX010006697.1:0-19212 GCA_030844895.1 Ambrosia x helenae | reverse complement strand
AACACGGTATGGTTGACTTACCTGCTGGCGTCTGACGTGACATCTGACAACAGTAAGCATGTCTTCTGAGTACTGTAGACGGCAGCATGGTGGAGTATGGGAGTAGTCAAGTCGCTGTTCATGTCAGCGGTTGTTGGACTGACTGTGACACGTGTCGCCAATGTGGTTGGTGTGCACTCTGGCCCAGATCTGAGTGAATCTCCGGTGCTTGAACTTTTTGTACGTCGTACCCAAAGCTGGTTATGAACGAATATTCCGTGCGTGTGCGCACACGCGCTTATTCTCCTGAAGTAGTTATTTGGATGAGGTTGTTTCACGTGCAAGCTGACCCCTTCACGGAGTAAGTTCGCCAGAGGGTTCCACTCACTGCGGATGTTCCTGGCGCTGGAACCCAGTTGGCGCCAGGATAGTTGTTAAGAGGGATAGGGATGCCGCCTCCGCGAGGATTTGGCTCCCTATCCCTTCAAGTCCCCCTAGTCTAAGGGCTTCTCCTGTTCTTGATTCAAGAGTAGGTGGGGCACTAGACTGAATGAAGTGTATAGTCGCGGATGACAACTCATCTACTTGTCAAGGGTTGATGTAATTTGTTGGCGGAGAACGTCTGTTACTGTTCTATGTCAAGTTTTTGCTGGAAAAATGACGTGTTGCGCCCTGACTTGAAAGAGGAGCTGGGCGTAAAACGTCTTTTACTGTTCTATAACCAATTTATCCACTGGAAAATGATGTGTTGCGCCCTGATTCGAAGAGCAGTTAGGCGGAGAACGTCTTTTACTGTTCTACGTCAAGCTATCGCTGGAAAATGACGTGTTGCGCCCTGACTTGAGGAGGAGTTGGGCGGAGAACATCTTTTACTGTTCTACATCAAGTTATCTCTGGAAAACGACGTGTTGCGCCCTTACTTGAAGAGGAGTTGGGCGGAGAACGTCTTTGTTTTTTGACGTAAAACTTGCGCCAGCGCGAACCTTGAAATTGTAGTAAATACTGCAGCAGTTAATGTGGTTCCAGAGTTGGAGTAAATGTGGAATGATTGGTATTGAATGTGTCGCCAATAATTTGAAATTAATGCACCTGGAATTCGAATGAGTATTAACTTCGAAGGGAAGTTTTTGCAGATTTCAAGGGGGGCAGACGTGTCAGACAGCTGTTTAAGACGTTGTCTGATGTCTGTCCCATCAGACGTGTGCGGCTACAAATTTTTCATCTGGTGTCAGGCGCGTGTGGAGTACGCTTGCCACTTGTGAGATGAGTGATATAGATTGTGCCACGTGTTGGAGAGCACGTGGGTTGTGTCAGGCGCGTGAGTTGACATGCATCCTAATTGTTGAAAACGTGAGATCTAGTGACACGTGTCACCCATCCTGGAGGGTGCCAGCTGTGGTGCAGACGCACGCACGGGTGTGAACCGTTCGATGACACATGTGCCACGTGTCATCATCCTGTGCATCCAAACGAATAGGTGTGACGCTTGCTTTTCTCCAGTGGGACCCATCACAATTAATGCGATGGGTATATATAGGTTAGGATGCCTTATTTGATCAGTTAAAATTTCAAATTTAATGATCAAACTCTCTCTTTTTCTCCCAACCTCCTTCATATTTTGTTGTTGAAGATTTGAAGTTTCCGAGCAATCTTCAAGTATTCCAGCAACTTTTCCGGTGAATACTCAAGATTTCCTTGAAACTTCAAGAGGAGCCTTGTTTTTCCGACGACCTTGCTATTTATTTCTTTATTCTTCTGGAAATGTCTTATATTTCCACAGGCGTCTCACTGTCCGGTGAGACTTAGGGTAAAGGTCCGGTGGTGGAGGACGTGGAAGCGGAGTAGCCGGTCATACAGGAGGGCAAAATAAAGGAACGAAAACTGATGACGAACACACCGTGTCAGTGGACGGCTGCTGCCTTTACCGAGTTCTACAGAGGTTATGAGATTATACCGGAGTTACCCACTCAAGATCTGACAGTGCTGACTCCTACTGATGGGAAGATTGCACTTTATGAATCCCACTTTACTAAGTGTGGATTCCGCCTTCCCTGTAGTCGCTTTCAATTGGATACTCTTATTGAGTATGGGGTCGCGGTTACTCAAATGAGCGCCTTCGGCATGCTTAGGCTTGTCACTTTGAAGCCTCTTGTCGCGCTCTTGACATTGAACCGATTGTTAAGCGGTTCAATGTTTTTTTATTATATGAGATGTGGTTCTCATTTAAGCCGCGTCCGAAGGTGCCGGCGATGGCAACTGATGTGCCTAAGTCCCTCCACGGGTGGAAGGATAGGTACTTCTTTGTGAAGAAAAGGTGTTGTTCCAGTGGTTATGCCTTGGAAACTTGTAGGCGGGAAGCAGCGCGTCCCGGATCGCGCAGTTATGCAGGGCTATAGGGATGAGCCCTGGTTCACCAAGTTGACTGCCAAACGCCACAAAGTTGGAGTTCAAGGGTCTGACGAAGACCATTTTCTTGTTGCTGGGCACTAGCCGCGTAGGCATACACGCAGGGAAGGAACCGTACATGGTTGATCAAGGTACGCGTATGTTTCCTTTTCCTGTTTTTGTTAACATGTTTATCAATTTTTGTCATTAACTAGCTATTGTCGTTTGCAAATTTGACTAAGTTCGATGTGTATGCGGCCCGAGGGGATAAGGAGATGAATTGGAGGCACCTGGCGGAGGGGCAGGTGTCCGTGTTAGAGCAGTTTGTAGGTAATTTTTATTACCCCAACTTGGAGAACCCGCCCAACCACTTTTACGCCACTGGTGAGTCTTCGCGCTCAGGTTTTATTAGTATTTCTGACTCTGAGTCTACTGATTCATCAGTAGAGGTATCGTAGCCGCCAAAGACTTTCGGTGGGCGTTGGAAACACGCTCCGCGGAAGCATGATTATTCCGCTCAGAAAGCGTTAGCCCCTACTGACTCTGAATCTTCGAAAGCAGGGGGTGAGTATGTTAAGAGCAGGCACAAGCGGCAGGATGGCCTGCCTTCCGAGGATGAGGAGGATGATGATGGCACAAAGTTAAAGACAAAGAGGAGGCGCTGCCATGAGCTATCCTCTCATGGGGAGGGGACAGTAACGGTAGTGGTAGGAGCGTTGGAGGCTCCAAGGGTAGTGGTGGGAGTGCTGGAGGCTCCAAGGGTGTTGGGAAGGAGCGGTGAGGGCTCCGAAAGCGCTGGAGGAAGCGGGGGCGAGGGTAAGTCCCCTGCCAAAACTACTGGGCCGCAGGAGGAGGGTGCTCCTGCATTTTCTGTTGACATAAGTGCTCCTGTGCGCCAACCACTCCTTGTAAGTATTTTTGTGCCTTCTCTCTTCCTTTTTAAATTTTGTATTATAAAATTTCTCTAACTGTTTGTGCGCATTGCACTGGTTGCGCCAAAGGTTATTCCTACTTCCTCTACGCCAACTCCTACCGCCGAACAAGTCGAAGAGGCGGCTAGAAAGGAAGAGGAAGAGCGCCTCTGGAGGGAGAAGGAGGAGGCTGAGAAGAAGGCACAAGCCAATGAAGCTGCTAAACGGGCTGAGGCTGAGGCGGCAGAGAGGGAGCGCCTTCGCCTGGAGGAACAAAAGTTCCAGGCGGAGAAAAGGAAGGCTGAAGCTGAGGCCAAGAAGCAGGACGATTATGCTTCCAAGCTGGAGAAGGCCACCTCGGCGGGAGGCGCCGGGGGTGGTAACATGGAAACTGGCCGGGCCGGGGAATGCGCCGCCCGGGGGCGTGGGGGGGGGGGGGGGGGGTAGGGGTTTGACTGGAACCTATGATGGTTCCAGCTGGACAGGGGGCGATTCCATCTGGCGTCCCCGCTGGGCGGTCAGGGAGAACACTTTGTTTTCCAACTCCCTGGACGCTGAAGAGTTTGTTGCGGGGGTGGTGCCCCCATATGAAAGGGAGTATCAGGACAGTTTGAGTTGTCCTGGCCTGATTGCCCATATATGTGTTAATCAGGCGACTCAACTGGCCATGATGGACTCCTTGAGGAGACGGGATGTCGCTATGCAGCGTGACATCGCCTGCTTGAATGCAGAAAAGGCTGCCTTGGCAGAGAAGGAAGCTTCCTTCAAAGCTGATGTTGAGAAGTATCGCCGTCGCACTCACGATGATGAGGATCATGTTAAAATACTTGAACGTGACGCGGCGGTGGATAAGAAGAGATGGACTGACTCCTGTGTCCGCACCAATGAAGATACGATGCGGCTTAAAGAGCGCATCCAAGAGCTGAAGCAGGAAAATAAAGTTGTTGCTGTGGACCTAGAGAAGAAGTGCAAGGCCCTCTCCAAGAGGACCGCCAAGTTTGTAGAGATGCGCAAAGAGCTGGAGTCAAAGGACGCTGAATTAATCTCTGCAACTACACGTGTGTCTGTCCTTGAGAAGGAGAGGGTCTCCATCCTCCAGGCTAAAGAGGAATTAGAGCAGGAGAGGGGCTCTATGGAAGAGGCCCGTGATGCGGCAGTTAAAGAGGCTGAGAACGCCAGGGCCCTTCTAGACGAGTCTGCCTCTGCACAGGAGAAGATGCAGGAGGCGTTGCTCTCGTTGATGACCAGTTGGATTAAAGGGGTAGGTGAAATTTTTCCCATGTTCAGTCTTTTTTGTCACCTGAAATATTTCTAACACTTTTCCTCCTTTTTTGAAGATCTTCAAACGGTTCTGGCATGAACCTAAACTTGGCGATCAGGTCGCCGCCATAGCTGCTTTCGCTAACGCCTATGGGTATAGTGAGGGCTATCAAGATGGCTTCTTACAAACCCAGAATGGCTGGCGAATAATAGATGCGGAGCACTATGGCAAGCCTCTGAAGGAGGAATATGAGTCGGAACTGGCCAAATTTGAAAAGGTCGAGTTCCCCATCCTTCAGGTGGTGGCGGACGGTAATCGCTATGTGGATCCTACCGCCTCGCTCCGGTACTTCATTGAAAGATCTGACAAGCTTGGTGAGGAAGCTAAGCAAAGAGCGAAGCAGACGGGAGAAAGAGCGCCAGGAGAAAGAGCACCAGAAAGCCTCTAGTGAGGGGTTTTCTAGGAGTCAACCTGACCCTTATGAGGACTAGGTTGAGTTTAGCGGCTCAGATGATTAGGCGAATATTGTAGTTTTCTTTTATTTGCGCTTGTAAATACTTGTAAATATTTGTTGGGTTTTTAATTCCCAACTGTTAATGAAAAGTTTTGTTTGTTATATCTTGTGTATTCTCGCGTTAATTTCTGTTGAACTTATTTAACCAAGCCGTCACCCGATGTGTAAGTAGAAATTAGCGCTTGTGTATAGCTTCGCAATCCGGCAGTAAAGTGTTTGAAACTTTTGCCTTGAAGACTGTAGCGCAACACAACTTGTGCCGTTAGTTCGACTTAAGCGTTAAGGGGTCCTATCTTGAAGACTGTTTATCGCCGCGTGGGATAAGATGCGATGAGTAAGTCCGACATATGTTGAACATGTTTTGAAGACTTATCTTAACACATGTTTTTCCACGCGAGTATGAAGTCCGATAGGTAAATTGTGTCTTGAAGATTCGTAGCGCTATGTGTTTAGCGGGGCACGCGTTAAGAGTCCGACATGCGTTATGCATGTCTAGAAGACTGTTACGCATCTTCCACTAGTACATGAGACTGTTCAAGTCCGACACGCTTAGTCTTGAAGACCTAGGAGCTGAAAAACAAGTAGAATAACAGATATAGGAAACAAATTTTCATTGATTAAATAGTACAACGGCGTGTTATAGCCAGAAATACAAGTAGATTACAAGTAGCATGGGCACAACTGCGCAGCATTCCAAGATCTTGGGATAGGTGTTCAGTCTAGTTTTTCTAGCGCGTACGTGCCTTTACCCAAGACTTCTTGGATCCTGTATGGCCCCTCCCAAGTTGGTGCAAGTTTTCCTGGCTTTTTGGCATTGGAATCCTCGTTGCTGCGGAAAAACATAGACTCCGATCTTGAATGCGCATTGTTTGACGCGCTGGTTATAGTAACGCTCAAGCTGTGTCTTGTACTTTGCTTCTTTGATGGCGGCAAGATCGCGCCGTTCCTCAAGCAGGTCAAGATTTAAGCGGAGCTCTACCTCATTGTTCCCTTTGTCAGCCATGAGCACTCTCGCGGAGGGACATCCAATTTCTGCGGGGATAACAGTTTCGGAACAATAAGTTAGGCTGAATGGTGTTTCGCCGTTGCTAGTCTTGGTCAGGGTGCGATAAGCCCATAGTACATGGGGGAGTTCATCTACCCACCCTGTGCGCTTGGTTCCCAGCCGCGCTTTTATGCCCTCCACAATGCTTCTATTTGCTCTTTTGACTTGACCGCTGCCTTGCGGGTGTGCGACTAATGTGAATATTTGTTGGACGCCCAGCTGCGCTAACCATTCTTGCAATGTTTGATCCACAAATCGTGTACCGTTGTCGCTCACAAGTTGCATTGGTAGCTTGAATCTGCAAATGATGAGTTCCCAAATGAATTTCTTGACATGCGCCCAATCAATTTGGCGAGAGGTTTTGTCTAAACCGTTTGGTGAAGTAGTCAATGGCGACGATAAGGAACTTGACATTCCCCAGTGCCATTGGGAATGGGCCGACTAAATCAATTGCCCATTTTTGAAAAGGCCATGCCGCTGTAACAGGCACCAGGTCATTTTTGGACGCAGGGTGTTTGGCGCGTGGCGTGCAGCTATCGCATTTACGCAGTTCATTGAATGCGTCTAGGTGCATCCCCGGCCAGTAATACCCTGCGTTCATCAGCTTGGTGACTACCATCCTTGGGCCCGCGTGTAGTCTGTAGATTCCCTCATGAATGTCTCTAATAAGGAAGGAAGCATCTGCGGAGTCGACATAACGGAGAAACGGCCCTAGGTAAGAGCGACGATAGAGTGTACCGTCGGTCAGCTGGTAATGAAGAGCCTTGTGTTGGATCTTCCGGGCCTCTGACTTGTCGCCAGGCAGGGTACCGGAGGACAGATAGGCTTTAATTGGCGTCATCCAAGACGTGTTGCCTGTTTGGATGACGTTTACCTGTCGTAGAGGGACAGATGGTTGGTTGAGTACTTCGACGCGAACCTATTTTTCCATGTGTTCGAAAACTATGGAAGCCATTTTCTCAGCGCATTAGCTGGTTTGTTTTCACTGCGCCAGATGTGTTCTACAGTGCAGGAGTCAAATATGCACATGAGCTGCTTTGCCTGTTCCAAATAGAGACCCATGGTTTCATCTCGCGCGTCGTAAATTCCATTTATTTGTCGTGCAACAAGTAATGAGTCCACATGTGCCTCCACATGCCTGCCCCCATTTTTTCCGCAATGTGGAGGCCTGCCAGCAACGCTTCGTATTCCGCCTCGTTATTCATGCTTTTGAAGTCGAGGTAGATGGCGTATGTGAACTCATGTTTATTTGGGCTGATAAGGCGGAGACCCGCGCCAGAACCATCATCATTAGAGGCCCCGTCTGTGAAGAGGGACCACTTCTGAGATGGATCTTGAGCTAGCACGAGGGACTGTTCGGCTATGCATTCTTTGACTTTGTCAGTGGGTATCTCTAGTGTGAAATCAGCTAGAACTTGGCCTTTGATTGTGGGTCTGGGCTTGTAATAGATAGTATGCTCCCCGAGCTCAATTGCCCATTTGGTGAGGCAACCCGAAAGTTCTGGTTTGCAAAGAACGTCGCTGATTCTGTAGTCCATGAGGACGTTGATGGGGTGTCCCTGAAAATACCTGCACAGTCTTCGAGATGTGTGCACAAGAGCGAGAACCATCTTTTCCGTGATAGTATACCTCGTTTTCGCGTCCAGCAGGGTGCGGCTGATATAGTAAATCGGCGTTTGAACCCTTTACGATCCACCAAGAGGACCGCACCTACCGCCCGTTCTGTGACGAAGAGGTAGAGTGTGAGCGGTTCCTTGGGTAGAGGCGCCGTTAAACTTTGGAGGTTCATTAGGCATTGTTTCATTGCTTGGAAAGCTATTTCCGCTTCACTGTCCAACGGAAGTTGCTCTTCTTTAAGTAGTTCTTCAAAGTGTCCACAAACGAGAAAGAATTTTAAGCATAATTTGATAGGAATGGGTTGAGGGCCACTAGACGACCCATCAACGTTTGTACTTCCTTGATTGAGGTATGAGAAGTCATCCTCTCGATTGCTTGAACTTTTTCAGGGTTTGCGCGGAAGCCATCCCGTGTGACAACAACACCAAGAAATTTACCTTCTTCTATTCTGAAGGAGAATTTGCTGGGGTTTAACTTCATGTGCACCTTACGCAATTGATCAATGGTTTGTTGAATGTCCCGCAGCATATCCCCTTCTTCCTTGTTTTTTATTACAAGGTCATCGACGTATACTTCAAGCCGTACGCCGATTTTGTCAACAAAGGCGGTATCCATGAGACGTTGATAGGTGCGACCGCATTTTTCAAACCAAAAGGCATCTTGGTGTAACAGTAAGTGCCCGTGTCTGTGCGGAACGCCGTCTTATCCTCATCTTTTTTTGCCATCTGAATCTAGTGGTACCCCTTGTATGCGTCCAAGAAGCATTTGAAGCGATAAGGGCCAAGGAGTCCACCGTTAAATTGATTTCCGTTAGAAGCTAGCAATATTGGGGCACGCCTTGTTGAGGTCCTTGTAATCAACGCACATGCGCCAGCCCCCGTTGGCTTTTTCGACCATGACGGGGCTGACAACCCAGGTTTGGTAACGAATGGGGCGGATGATGCCCGGATTGAGCAGCTTGGTGACTTGCTCTTTCATGGCCTTTGTTTTCTCCGGGACCATAGTTCGCTTTTTGTGGACGATTGGTTCTACCGAGCGATACATGTTGAGCTTGTGTTCCGCTATGTCACGCGGAACACCAACCATGTATGCCGGTTGCATGCGAATACGCCCATGTTTTTTATCAATAGCAGTTTAAGGTGATTGCGGACGGCCTCGGAGATTACATGGCCAATGTCCATCGTTTGCTCCGGAAATTTAGAGTTGAGAATCTATTTTTATGGCTCTGTGCGGGCGTCGGCTTTGATCATTTTCGGGGGTTTGGCGCCCTCTGCCACGTGGCAGTCTTTGTTTCCCCGAATGAAAGCGACGCCGGATTTAGTCAGAAATCCAACTATTCCATGCGCCGTGGAGGCGTTTGCGTTAAAGGGCGCAATGCCCTCGCGACCCAATAAGATGTCATGATAAGAGGTGGCTGGTAGCACCATGAAGTCACAAATTTTCGTGCGCTCAGGGTGTCGTCCGACATCGTGACGGGCATAGAGATCATGCCGTGAGGCATGATGGTTTCATGGATGAAGCCGGAGATAGGTTTGTTGACCGGAACAAGCTTTGCCTTGTCTTCTTCATCTAGTTGTAGGAAACACTGATCATACATGATATCAGTGCTGCTTACACCGTCCAGGAACATGTACCGTGTACGATAATGGCCGAAGACGGCTGTGATGACTAGCGGTGCGGTGCAGGATGCGCCGCCATAGACTTTTGGGAGGAGGACATCAGCCTCCTTCCACGAGTCGTCGATTTGCTGCACCCGGAGCGTTTCCCGTGGTGGGCCTTCTTTCCGTGCCTTGTCATATTGCATTGATGGTGTGGAATGAAGGTAACTGAGTGAGTGTTTAGGTCACGGATTTTGTTGCATGACCCTTCCGCCTGGTTGTCATCGCCAGTCTGCCCGCGGGCGGCGCAATGGACGTTCTTGACCACGTATCCGAGCTGACCGGATTTCAGCGCGGTTTCAATCTCCATCTTCAGACTGTAACAGTTGTCTATGAGATGGCTAAAGTCATTGTGGTACTCACAGAACTTGCTTGTATCCATGTTCCTTCTTTTCCCAGGGAGCTTAGGCTGCTTTAGGGTCACTTGCTCCGTCTTAAGAACTTGGGACGGAGTCTTTGTTAGCGGGGTCGAATCGTGGTTTTTCTTGAGTGACCACGCTGGTCCCACGATTGTTTGTTGTTGATGAACTGAAGGGCATCATTGGCGAGGAGTACTTCCCCTCGTCCGTTGAGCCCGAGATGCGTGTCCAGTCGGACTTACCTTAATTTTTATTATTATTATGATGATTCTGTTGGGAGTGGTGCATCTGATGGAATGATCTTTCTGATGAGGCGTATATTTTGGCAGAGTGAATGACCTTATCCCATGACTCTGGGATGCCATCCTTGCTGGTAAGGCATTTCATGAGTTTCGGGCTGCGTACATTGTGAATGAACGCAGCGCGGGTGAGTTCTTCCCCACAGCCTATTTGAAGAGCCTCCTTGTTGAAGCGGACGATGAAGTCCTCGATGGACTCATGGTCATGGCGGCGGCACAGCAGTATATGTGCCTTGTCCCGCTTGTGCTTCCTCAGGTGTGAAAAGTGATTATCGAACTTCTCGGTAAGATCATCAAAGTCCGTAGTGCTCCCTACGGGGAGATTATCGAACAAGACTCTGGCTGCGCCAGTCAGCGTTTGGGCAAAGAGATGGCACCAAACATGGACTGGCCAGTTGACAGACATCCCTACACATTCGAAGTCATGAACGTGGTCGTCCGGGTCACGCAGGCCATCGTACTTGCCGATGCTGCTGGGGAGTTTTGCTTTTCTTGGGATTCTGGCGGTTTCTATGCGGATGACGAATTTGGATTTTTCAGCGAAGGACTTTGGCCTAAATAGTTTGACCATGTCATCGTCCACATCCTTGTGGTGTGAACGGCGGGAGTGGCTCCTTCTGCTGTAATCAGAGTCGCTGCTGGACGATTCGTAACCGTCCGACTCGTCACGTGATCTCGCGTAGCGCCGAGCCCCAGCGTTTCCGCCGAGCTCCCCGCTACGACCGTCACGTCGGCCAATAACTTCTTTGTTCTTATGACCCTTTTTGGGTGGGGAGTCATAAGTGAGGACATTGCCCTTCTTTTTTGCTTGTTTCAGGAGCACCCGCTGGTAAATAGCAGCACTCTTGGTATTTTGGCGGAGGAGCCACTTATTTGGATCCTCTTCAGAGTTTTCGCCA
The DNA here is from genome assembly GCA_030844895.1 of Ambrosia x helenae. Lineage (NCBI taxonomy): Eukaryota > Viridiplantae > Streptophyta > Magnoliopsida > Asterales > Asteraceae > Ambrosia > Ambrosia x helenae. The sequence goes on along the minus strand of JAUTDX010006697.1, from coordinate 8,285 downwards.
TTGTCCTCTTCAGTGTCCACGTCACGCGCCTCAAAAGCTGGTTTTTGAGTGCGTGAGGTAGGTTTCTTGACAACAGTTGCTGGAGTACCGGAGTTCCTGAGGAGTTGGACGTCAACATCCCGGCCGGGTTAGTAGCAGATGTGATGGGGTTGGGTTCAGCCATGGGTGGGTTAAAAGACGGAAAAGTAGCGTGTTATAGCCGGTACGGATGACGCCAATGAAGAAACAATAAGTATCTCGGAGATTATCACTAATCACCGAGGGGTTTATGCTTATGTTTACCCGAGTGCAATCCTTTACCCACACCGTTGGTTTAACCGAGACGTAAATAAAGAACAGGTGTGTGTGTGTGTGTGTGTGTGTGTGTGAAAGTATGAACCCCAGGATGTAAGTGGTTCGATCTAATTCGACCTACGTCCACTATGAAGAGCTAGTTGTATATGACTTTGGAGTTTACAAAGTGTTACAAGAATAATCTAGCTCTCTAGTACAGATGATGATTTTGGATCCTTTGCAAAGGAGTTGAGGAGTTTACAAAGTGTTACAAGAATAATCTAGCTCTCTAGTACAGATGATGATTTTCGGATCCATTGCAAAGGAGTTGAGGAGCTTTATTTATAGGAGGCTACGTGGGCCTGGTGAAACGGCCCACGAGGAGCCCTTCTGATCCGGGCTTGATCCTGGGCTTAGTGTAACCGGCCCAGTAAAATGGCAGGAAACATTGGGCCATGCTTGATGACGTCATGAGTGGTTGACCAATTCCTGTGAAGGTGACACGTGGCACTCTCTAATAGGACGCCGGCGGCATGCTGGTCTGACACGGTATGATTGACTTACCTGCTGGCGTCTGATGTGACATCTGACAGCAGGTAAGCATGTCTTCTGAGTACTTTAGACGGCAACATGGTGGGAGTATGGGAGTAGTCAAGTCGCTGTTCATGTCAGCGGTTGTTGGACTGACTGTGATACGTGTTGCCATGTGTTTGGCGTGCACTCTGGCCCAGATCTGAGTGAATCTTCCTGGTGATTGATCTTCCGTACCTTGTACCGAAAGCTGGTTATGAATGAATATTCCGTGCGTGTGCACACGCGCGCTTATTCTCCTGAAGTAGTGATTTGGATGAGGTTGATTCACATGCAAGCTGACCCTTGCACGGAGTAAGTTCCGCCAGAGGGTTCTGCTCACTGCGGATGTTTCCTGGCGCTGGAACCAGTTGCCGCCAGGATTGTTGTTAAGAGGGATAGAGATGTCGCCTCCACGAGGATTGGGGTCCCCATCCCTTCACCATCGTACTTGCCGATGCTGCTAGGAAGGTTAGCTTGCTTAGGGATGGGGGCTAACGCGATGCGAGAAATAAATTTTGATTTCTTCGGGAAGGCTTTTGGTCTGTAGGGTTTGACATAGTCATCATCTTCGTACGCAGAGTATCATGCGTCGCAGTGACGTAACGAGAGTTATGTGGATGACTTCGGTGGTTGTAGTCTCCATCGCTTGATGACTCCTAATCATCAAACGCGTTGGACGACTTGGCGTAGCCCCGAATGTATGTGTTTCCACCACGTTCCCCGCTACGACCGCCTTGTGTTTCTTTGCCTTTATGTCTTTTGTGAGCGGGTGAGTCGTAGTTCAGAGTTTTCCCCACTTTTTATTACTGTTTCATTGGCTTTTGTTGATATCTTGCAGTTGTCTTCACCTGCTGGAGAAAGAAACCAGTCGTTTGGGTCGACTGTTGCTTCATTTTCATCAGTCTCAGCATCATAGACCTCAAAAATGGGTTTTTGGCTTAGAGTGTCTTGTTTGGTGACTGTTTTAGGAGTTTGAGTGTCCCTGTCGAATTGGACTTGTGGTCCTTCTCGGACGCATGAGTAGAAGAGTGAGGGTTGAGATCGGACTTGATGAAAAAGAAAGTGTTCTAGCCGGTATGGATGGCGCCAATAAAGAAACAATGAGTTTTACTTACCTTGACAGAGATAAGTATGTTGTTGAACTCATGTTGCTGCAGGGTATAATCCTTTGCACACACTCGTAGCACGAACTGAACCTATAAAAAAAGAACGAGAGGGTCGTGTGAAGGAAGGCGACCACAAGAAAGTCCATATGACTCGTAATAGCAGACACAAAAATGGTGTTGGCTGGCTTATAGCAACATAACATGCTCCATACAAAGAAGGGTGACCTCCTTTATATAGAGCATGCATGGGCCAAACATCACTAATCCATAACCACGACGATGGGCTTGGGCCCGGGTTATGGACTCGCCTCCCTTCAACCCATAAAGTGAGTACAATATGACGTGCTAATTAATGCTGATGTGAGAGAAAGAATGTACCGCCCTGTCATAAATCCACATGGCACGATATGGTTGGAAGCTAGTGGGTACTGTTCTGACACGGCATGTTTGACCTTCGGGTGGCGTCTGACGTGACGTGACGTGATGTCTGCCTTGTAGCAGGAGCACATGCGTATATAGTACTCTGACGGTACTATACACAGCATGGTGGAAACATGGAGGCTGTCATGTCACTGATCACGGTCAGAGGTTGTTGGACCACTCCTGACACGTGTAGCCTTCTGATTGGCGCAACATGCGCCCTTAATCTGACCGGATATTCCTGAGTGATGATCCTCCATACGCACTTGTACTTGATGATGATGTTTCTTGATTGCCCCCCCCCCTTATGTGCACACGCGGAGATTCCTTTATGTTTGTGATGTCAGGCCGTTGAATTCCTCCACGGAACTGGTGTCCGTGCAGGATTTGTTACGCGGAGATCTTCGAGTTGATGCTTTTTATGGGTTAGGGTCGTAATCTATGCCTGGATTTGGGACCCTATCCCTTAACCAAAGTAAAAAACTCGATGACCACCCCTAACCCCAACTACATCCCACCTCTGATCAGCCTCGTACACGACTGTGTTCCACCTACCATCATCCTTCATCACTGATGATTCACCATCTAAAACTCTAGCTGCATGCCTCAATCGGAGCACCCACCTACCGCCGCACCACCACCCTCCAATTAATATCACATGTCAGTCTCTTCTTTAATTTAGAAATAGTTATCAAATTACTAATTAAAGCAATTCAAGTGAACATCTAAATGTTCTTGTTAATCAAATTAAGTTTAGGGATTTTATAAAACTTATAAAATGAGTAGGGAGATGGGTTCAATTGAGACTTACGGTTTCTAATTCAAGACCAATCATAGCAAACAGAAACCGAGACCAAAATCGATTCAAAATCGTATGTGATACGTGTATGTGTGTATAAATTGATCGAGGGGAAAGGAAAACGAGAGTATTCGGAAGGTGATGATTGTTTCATTTGATATAAGTTTGTAATTTAAGTTAAACTTGGTGACGATTGGGAAAATGTTTTATATATATACGTTTGCTTGTATCGGATGCTTAGAAAACCTTTCATGCCACATCTTGCGTTTCCGTCGTTGGCAGGGTGTGACATCATCCACGTCCAAGTAGATACCTTAAGAAGTAAAAGATCCCTGAATTGGAATTCCAAGGTCTTACACCTTCGATCGGCATAGCTTTTTGCCGACTTCTAGCAACATGAAGGTTATCACGAATACGAAGAATCTTTTCGGTCATTTCTTGAATCAGTTTGGGTCTAGTGATTTGAGTTTCACCGACTTAATTCCAACACATAGGAGAACAACACTTGCGACCATATAAAGCTTCAAAGGGTGCCATATCAATACTGGCATGATAAATGTTGTTGTATGAAAACTCAACAAATGGAAGACGGGAATCCCAGTTTCCAACGAAATTGATGACACATGGGACTTAAAAGAAAAATTAACAATTATGTGTTAAAGGTTAAAACCTAAAAAAAAATAAGTAAAAGTTGATTTGCATGCCTTTTAAATCTAGAGGTTGGAACATGCAATTTTAGGCAAACACAAAGGTTGATTTCTGTAATTTTGTCACATAATAATTTTTATACAACACATATACAATTGCAAAATGTAAAACTACAGTTTCAAATATATAAATTCAACTAGTAGGGTGCTCGTACGATGTAATGGAAACACAAACACTGTCTGAGTGTGCTTGGTTCGGTCGATTTGGTTATTATCCTCAACCAAAGACGACACCAAAGTCATTGGTTGGTTTATTTATTAACCAAACGGTTTTCGGAAAATCAATTCAATTCATTCGATTAGATTGACGGTTTTTGGTTCTATTTATTTAGTTTCGGTTAATAGCCAAAACCAAACATGCACTAAAACTTTGGCTTAGAAATACATGAAATTGAGGTAAAATACATGAAATGGTTAAACGAGGGTGTTGTTTAATCGATATGTAGTTAATCTAGTTTTTTCGTTGATTTCGGTTTGGTTCATTTATTTTCTATTCAGTTAACGATTCAATTAGTGGTCACCCCATGACATTGTTAATCATCACATGTCAATATTTAATTTAAAAAACTATACGAATACTATAGTCATATCAAAGAAAATAATATGCTTGTTTTTATTGTGTATTTTTTTTAGAGTATTAACAAATGAAAAGTTCTGGCTGTTTAAAAATCGTGAGGTAATTAGTTTTTTTATGGGGGATAAAGTGTAACTAATTACTAATTATCCAGAATTCGGTTAAAGATGAGGAGATTAGAGTGTAATTAGATAAAAGGATTAAAGTGTAATTAGTGTCTTAAAGACTAACTTAGTCCCAATTTAGGCTTGTACTTTTGCGTTAAACTAAAAAAAATAATTAGATAATACATAATAGAAGCTTAACTATTTAGCTATCACAATCCTAATCCCTCGACTATTTAGTATGTAATAATACCTCACCATAAACTTTGTTGAATATAGAATATGTTATGCGTTAAACTTTTAAGTATTTTAATGTGCCCTTACGAAATGCATCATAATCTATCTATCTATTAATACATATATATATAAATTAAGGAAAGCTATTGTGATGACATGTCACTCATAGGTGCATTCCTCTCTTCTTGAATGTGTCATGTGGCACCATGAGGGTTTTTTCAATTTTTTTAGTTTTTTAATAAATTTAAAAATATTATAGATAAGAAAACGCAATTGATAAAAGAGGCACACAGAATTTATTCTTGGGAGTGAAGCATAGAGGAGCGGCATATTACTCATCATCATTATCATCCTGAGATTCAATAACAACAATAATATGGAAAAAGTGAAGAACTAATAGATAATATTAAAAGATTATGTCAAAGGCTTCTCTAAAGAATCCGACATGCCATTAATTACTTCTTCCACCATCCACCTGAAGCTTCCAGAAGTATCTACGCGGTTCTGGTGAAGAACCTTTATCTGTCGTGTGATCCGTACATGCGTGGTCGAATGAACGAATCTAAAGGATGTTACATTGCTTCCAGAAGTATCTAACGCAGTTCTGGTGAAGAACCTTTATCTGTGTGTGAAGAACATTTTCTTGATGTAGGAACTGTACTTAAACTTTGTGTTATATGTAAGAGTAGATAAAATTATTAAGTCATCAACTGTTTGTTTGTTGGTAATTAGTTTTAGGTTTGAGATTGTGTTTATTGCGTCTGAATTTGAAACATTTTCTGCTCTTTTAGTTTCTTTCTTGGCACATGTGAAGTGGGTTAGACTAATAAGCTATTGGTCATTTTTCAGGTTCTGTTTTCTGTGTCGTATGTGCAGTTTCCTTACCAGTAGTTGTGAGACTTGGTACAGAGATCTAATAAGTTTTTGAATGGTTGCAACTTCCAACTCAAGTGATTGTTTAGTTGATTAGGGCTAGGAATTATAGGAGTCATTAGAATATGAGAGATTAGAGAGATGTGACGAGTTTTTGAGTAGTTGCAGCTTACTTAAGTGATTGTTTAGCTGATTAGTGATTAGGTTTTAGGTTAGGAATATAAGTTATTACTGATTAGAATACTATGGATATGCAGTGATTGAGTGTGAGGGATTGGATATGTTTATGTACTATGAGACTTTGAGTAGATCTTTGCCAACAATAAGTTTGAATTCAGCTGTATTGATGTTAAATAAATATAAGTAAATGACTATTAAACTTACATAATGGGTCACCAACGGGATGTCGAGTCTTGTGCGGTCGTGTCAAATGACAAAACACGTTTAAAACATACATAGTTATGGTCTGGACAATCAGGGACTAGTTAACCTATGGATTATTAGTTGAGATACTTATACATACTTTATGATAGGTCGTCCGGTACAAGGGACTATCATCACGTTTTCGGTTTATCTATTTTTCAAGAACGCAACCTAAGGTGAGTTTCACGACCCCACTTTCACACACTTTCTCATGGGGGAGAAACATGCTACATATTTTGGATTCGTAAAGATCATGTTATACTATTGTTATCTTTGATTACTATACGACTCATCCAAGTCCTAGGGAAACCATGAATATGTGCGGTTACATAACGGGGAAAATGTGGATAGATCTATTGGACCTGACAAACCCCAACCGGGTCGGCTAGGAGCCAGACGGGTGTATATTGTCTCGGACTACAGGCTCTACCGTGGATGAAGGTAGTTAATTGGGCATTTCATGGAGCATCTTGTCAGTATTGGTTTCAATCGTAGTACTAACATACATACGTCTAGCTAACATTCGCATAACATTGTAGTAACGGGATTGATCTTTCAAGCTTATGAAACGTTTTTATAAAACCTGTGAACTCACCTGCATAGTATGTTGACATTTTTAGCATGTTTTCTCAGGTCGCTGAGGTAGCAGCATTTGGATAGGCGCACGGGGTCTCACGACGTCTAGGTTTCATGCATTATGTTAAACTTTTAAACGTTTATCTTTTACTTACATTTGAGGATTGTAAACTATTATGCTTCCACTGTATTCGTGGTTGATACTTTTAAACTGCATGGTTGGATTACGTTATTTTATTCATATAGTTGTCGTTTATTGTGACCGTTGACTTGGATCCTGGTGTGTCATGCGCCTCGCGGTAAAACACCGCAAGTGGAAATCTGAGGGTGTGACATGTGTGTTGATTACAAGGATCTAAACAACGGGTGTCCAAAAGATTTCTAACTTTTGCAGGAAATCGACCTCAAAGTTGACTCGCTAGCTCCATACCGTTTCAAGTGTTTCTTGGACCATACAAGGGCTACCATCATATCCAAATGGCAAAGGAAGACGAAGACAAGTTGGCCTTCCGCACAGACATGGGCACTTTTTGTAACACAAAGATGCCTTTTGGCCTGAAAATTCAGCGCTTGATGGACACGGCTTTCATCAACGAAATCAGCGTACGGATGGAAGTGTATGTCGATGATCTGGTAATCAAGAGCAGGGAGGAAGATCATATGCTAGGGGATATTCAGAGAACATTCGACCAGTTATGCAATGTGCGCATGAAACTCAACCCTAGCAAATGTTCTTTTGGAATGGAGGAAGGTAAATACCTCGGGGTAATCGGCACGCGGGATGATTTTTGCGCAAACCCGAAAAAGTTCAAGCAATCGAGCGAATGCCCTCCCCTCATCCGTTAAGGAAGTTCAAACATTGATGGGTGTAACACCCCAACCGATGGCGGAAACATCGAGGTGTCACGTAAGAATGATTGTTCAGTAGCACATGGTAGACAAATTTTAATTAAAATATAATTAAGGCAAAATATCCAAGTCGAATTACATAACAAAGTTTTAAATAAAAGTCTAGAACATCAAATAATCCAAACAAGCATAAACTTCAATAAAGATCTTCTCATGCTAGTACTCTAATCTTCATGCCTCATTATTTCCTGTTGAGTTGTAAAAATGGGGGGGTCAACTAGAAGTTGGTGAGAATACATAAGTATGTTAAGCAAATAGTTTAAGTATAAAAGTTTAGCAATTCATATGTCTATCGTAAGTTAAGTCTACATGCATAAACACAATATGTTGAATCGACATAATCAAACCTCCGACTAGTTTAGGTCCATCCCGTCATCCACGGTTCACCTTATTAATATGTTGGAACGATAACAATCACCGCGCCTCCCATAAAAGATGGTCAACGAATCTAGGTGGGATTGTCAATCCAATAGATCTATTATTGAGTATCGCCGGCTTGGCCATAGCTAATGATTATGTAATGTTGAAACTTGTTGAAACTGTTGTTGTTGTCTAAGTCATGAGGCATTAAAGTTTACAACTAGACATGTATGTAGAATTGCTCATAATGTTGCATGTAAAAAGAGTTGCATAAACATGGTTAGGTAAACTCACCTTAGTCGTGATGATGAACTGCAAGAAATCAACGAGGATCAACGAATTATACATGCA
>JAUTDX010006696.1:0-22230 GCA_030844895.1 Ambrosia x helenae | reverse complement strand
CCCAAAAATGATTACATTATTATGTTTATCATTATTAATAATACTATTATAAACACACACACACTTGGTGTTAAATTATATATTAGGAATGTACCATTATTAACTGACGCTTTACTTATGGACTCAAGAAAGTCTGTTCCATCAACCGCATATCCCCAACGGTTCGGTGATGTCCTTTTAAACATCAAGCCAACAAATATATAACAAACTATTCGATAAGCTAAACCGGACATAATTAACCTTCACTCAAAAGTTGATTTTCTTCAAGTTCTCATATAATTGATGTGAAAACATTAACTTTGAAAAAAGGAAACTTTTTGATGTGAAAAAATAAACTTCCATTCAATCATTTAACTAAAAAACATTTAAAATTAAAAAAAAACAGATCAATACCGTTGTTTCCGATCTTAATCTTTCCACCTGCTGCAAATGAATGAAAACACACATAACATCAATATCAGTTTACATAACAAATGATTATGTAAAAAAAATAATTATAATTTAATAATAGAACAGAGACAGTCTAACAGTACCCATGGTAATTGAGTAGAGTTTTGATACGGTTTTAGAGAGGGGGGTTTGCATTTATACCAAACTGATGAATTCAATGTATAAGGCCGATTCAATTGATGATGTATTATAAACGAATTCATCAGTTTCGTAATTATTCGTAACCGATGTCTTCATTCAATCTGGTTTATAGAGCTGCTTTAACACCAATTGCATTAAAAAGCCAAAGCAGTAACCGTGGTTGCATTGAATGGAAGGGTTACAATTTTACAGCAGTGGTATTGATCATTATAGATAGATATAATAGATGGAGTTGTTAAAGCACATGGTACAAGCATCTTAATGCATCACATAGTACAAACATCTTAATGCATTGATAAGGGCATAAAAGGAAGAAAAGTGGTCATGTTTAGACAATTGCACTTGAGGACTTTGGGATGCCACCAAGAACTTTGACATTTTGGACCTTTTTACCCATTGGCTCATCCTTTATAATGTAATATAGATATAGATTATGCTTTGAATTTAGTCTTCTGCCCCCATTGTCTATTTGGGCATTCATCCACCAGACATCTTCCATCGCAGCCCCTACTCCACTCACGACACCACCACAATCATCAACACCACCGTTCACACCACCGCCAAAGCACCATCCAATCACCATCGTTACACAACGTCACCATTACCAAAAAGATAGACAAAAGAGAGAAAAATGGTTAGAAAAGCGTGTGAAAGAGTGACTGGTTACCACCGTCACATTGCCACAATACTACCAAGTCACCATCACACAATCACACACCGTAACTCACCGTCTACCCTAAAGAAGATCGGCCAGAATAAATTAACACATAAGCATGATCTTGAAACTCCTTTCATTCCCAACGAACAGAAGAGAAAAGTTATAAATCTAGTTTTTTTTTTCTTTTTTTTCCAAAAAGGGTGTAGTTGAAAAAAAATATTTACCAAAATGGATAGTTTGAAAATTATTTACCAAAATGGGTGAAAACCTTTTTAGTTTTCAACTCTTATATTGTATATAGTATAAGTATATGATTTTAATCCATTTGATTTTCTAATAATTTTGTTTCTCTGTACTAATTTTTGTTGTTAACTAAAAAACGAAATGTGGGGTATTGAAATTTAATTTTTTTTTTTGAACTTTACGTAGAAGATTTTTTTGGGAAACGAATTGTATTTAGAATTATTTTTTTTTGTATTATAGGTTATAACGAGTGATGTTACGCGTTATGGCATGGTGAGTTGTGACGAACCCAACCACTGATAAGCGAACTATACCGTTGTTGGCGTTTTTTTCATTATCGAAAAAGGTATAAGTGTTCTTTTTTATAATTTTCGACTAGCCAAACCAATAATGACCAAACTCTCACCACATTGTACTGGAAAAAACGACGACACTCCCGCGCGAAACACGGGTCAAAACCACTAGTTTTACTTAAAAGTTTGTAAACTGTCAAGCTATTCAAACTAATATTTTCATTATGAAACAAACATCTTTTGGTATTTATATATACAGATTTAAATTTGTGTTTGATTTGCGATATTTTGAGAGACTGATTATTTATTTATATCGCTTTCCTCTCTATGACCAAATTTCGACTTATCTTTTTTTCAATTGAAGACAAAATGGCCACCATGATATGTTGTTGGTCACGGTACTACCATGTCCACTTATTTCCATAAAATTTTATTTTCACAATCATTAAATTTATATGAGAATATAAATCTAATAATGGAGTTCTAACTCTTCGTCTAACGAATGTTCTTTTGTTAGGATGAACAGTTTGGAAAAACGTTTGTATAGACCTTACTTTATCACAGTGTCCGCGTCCCTCTTGTTTAGCTCAGAGAGAATAGGTCCGTGACTTACCCGACTGTATTGAAGACAAAATAAGGGAAAACTTGCTAAGCCATGTTGTAAATTTTCTAATAGTTTGAAATTTAAAATAATAAAAATAAAAGAAAATATATAGCAATTACTAAAAAAAACTAAGGAAAATACGTAAGGTTGTGTGTTGTGGACACACGAGTGACCGGGCGCGAGCAGCCACAATAGCCACACGCTTACCCCTAGGCACAACAGCCCCGCTAACCTGACGCGAGCGAGCCAACGCGAGCAAGCTCACGGCGGCTCACGACCGAATAAAGGAATTTGTGTTGGATTTGTAGGCATTGGTCGCGACGGTGCTCACCTTTAGACACAACAGTCTGGCGTGACCGAGTTACTTGAGAGTTACATCGGTGACTCGCGTTGACTCGCTCGCATGTCCACTGCACAGTCTAACAATTATTAAAATCTTAATAATGGAACATGACATTCAAATTTCAAATCCCAAAATTTATATATATATTTTTAAAGACAGTTACAATGACAGGTAGTTATATATTATATATACCTGTTAATAGATTTTTAAACTTATTACTAAAAAAATAATGAATGTGGGTATATTCTAATCTCTTTGCTGTAAAGTGGTAAGAACCCTAATCCCCTTTTACAATTTCAATCATCACAACCAAATTCCAACAATTGAAGCTCTGAATCCATGGCCTCTCGTCGCCGTATGCTTCTCAAAGTCATAATCCTCGGTGATAGCGGGTCAATTTCTTTATTTTTATAAATTTTTATTATCTATAATCAAGATTTTATTGCATCAATGATTTGAGTTCAATTAAGCTTTTTTATATTGTTTATTGATTGATTACAGGTTGGAAAGACATCTTTGATGAATCAGTATCCTTTGAATTCTTGCATTTTCCTTACAATTTTCAAGATTTCAAATCTTCAAATCTGGTTTTTTTTATTATTATTATTATTATTATTTATTTATTTTGTGAATAGAGAAAGAAAACAAAATATTGTGTTATGTTGTTGGGCTTACATCATGTGATTTCAGATATGTGAATAGGAAGTTTAGTAATCAGTATAAAGCGACTATCGGAGCCGATTTCTTAACGAAAGAAATACAGTTTGAAGATAGGAGTTTCACATTGCAGGTCTGATTCTTTATGATGGATTGCTATATGGAATTGTTTAATAATTTACAAACTACAGAGTGAATTCGTTAATACTCGCTAATTGTTGTGTGTAATTGTGATAAATGTGTGCATGTTCTTCAATCTTCATATGTTAGTTATCTTATGAAGTTATGTATGAATAAGATCCAAAGATTATGACTTGATAATCACTTTCAAGTTTCGATGCTAAACACATTATATGGGGACGCTTAACAGATATGGGACACAGCTGGACAAGAAAGATTTCAAAGCCTAGGTGTGGCATTTTATCGCGGTGCAGATTGTTGTGTTCTTGTACATGATGTCAATGTCATGAAATCATTTGATAACCTTAATAATTGGAGGGAAGAGTTCCTAATTCAGGTACAACCGTATTAGTTGATTAATTGACCACAAACAAGATCCAAATCACTGTATTTATCTTGTTAACCGAGCGTGTTTTGTTCCTCTCAGGCTAGTCCTGCTGATCCAGAGAACTTTCCATTTGTTGTATTGGGGAACAAGATAGACATTGACGGAGGCAATAGCCGAGTGGTAACATAAAATGGTCTTTTCCGTTTTGTCGACTTTAAATACCTTTTGCGTTGAATTTAATATCCTTTTTCGTTGTAGGTGTCTGAAAAGAAAGCAAAAGCATGGTGTGCATCAAAAGGGAATATTCCTACTTTGAAACATCGGCGAAAGAAGGTTTTAATGTTGAAGCTGCTTTCGAGTGTATAGCTAAAATTGCTCTTAAAAATGAACCCGAGGAAGATATGTACGTATTCCCAGAACACTACTTAACCATACATCATGCTAGAATCTTATGTAATGATAAGTAAATTTGTCAGTTTCGACTCATTTACTTATGAATGGGTCGATTCAGGTTGTGCCTCATATAAAATGGCCAAAAACAAAAGGTTAGCTAAAAAGGGAACGGGAATGAGTTAAAAGTCGCCCTAGAGTCTATTTTGATGCATACACCTCCTAAAACATTCATATTCAAATTTTAGAACATTAAACATTAATCATCTATAAATCTTTTTAGAAAAAAAAAATGAACACAAAGTGTTTTGTGGGTTAGCCCAGCCCATATGACCTGACCTAACTTTGATTCGTACTAATTTCTACTTTTTTGTTGGGCGTGAAGCTATCTTCCGGATACCATTGATGTGGCCAATGCGCGACAACAAAAATCTTCAGGATGCGAATGTTAAGTGTTTTGAATCAATGGATTGTTTCGGTGTATGTTGATGCAATCATGCAGGTTTTATGTATATCCTTATTGTTTTCAATTAATTCATAATTGTTGCATTAAATAGTTGATTAATTGGTTCGTGTAATATCTTATGAAGTACTGCAAGTTGTTTTCATAATTAAATATTAAGGTTGATCGTTTAATTTAATATTGCGATGTTGGTGTTGAAAGAGATCATCTCTGTTTTTCTTTGCTTTACAATTTTGTTTCTGATGCACTATTAGATCATATCAAAATGACGCTTTAAGACGATTTGTTAACACCACCATCCACATCATCCTTTGACGCCCCCAAACCCCACACTGCGGTAGTTGGGGGTGGGGGGGGGGGGGGGGGCACATAGACGCATATCTAAAATCTAAATACGTGGCAGTGACGTGACAAAGTGCTATGTTAAACTGCAACACATAGACACATATCTTATTGAAACCACTACATACAAAGTAGTCATATTTGTACTTTATAGCGTGTAACACATTATGAGGTTAAAGTCATCAAGATGTAATGCATTTTACATGAAAATGGTTATTTTGAGCATAGTACTTCATTTAGTTATTCTAATCAGGTTTTACAAAAGTACATGGAATATTAGTACAGCTGAGTGACCCATTCAAATTTAGAGTCCAGTGACATCAGTGACCAAATAAAAAGAACATCTACTCATAAAGGGTTCAAATCGTTATCTCCAAGCATCATCATGAACCCACCTGGGATTCATCTAAATATCAAGGCTTACCGGTTCAATAATGTTTGGGGGTGTCAATGGTTTCAGGGTAGTCGGTTGAATGATCTCGGGTTGGTGGGTTGAATAGGCGAAGCCGAACACGACTCATTTATGTGTCAAATCTTCGAAATTATGAATTGACGAAAACAAATTAAAATTCAAAAACATATATAAAGACGTAATTCACGCTAATCACTGATTTGTGTGTTATTAACTAAAAAGGAAAGTGTAGAAGATTGACGAGATAGGGGGAATTCTTGATTGATGAAATCAGGGCTTTAAATCAAGGAATTCGTGCCTGAAAGCTCATTCAAACCACCTAAGGTGTTTGCAATATAATACGGTACCGCTTGCACGTAGGCACCGTAACCAATCATAGCCCAAGTTTACGCTTGTATAATGTTTATGCCCTTTCTGTCCGCTTGGTCCATCCTCATTAGAATACTGGATTAAAATGAGTTCAAGCTAGAATTGAACGTAGTTTTGAAGTAGTCTTCATCAACCTTCGCTTTCTGTTTCAAGACGTGTAAGTTGTATTCATTCTTGGCCTTCGATCTTTTGGTTAAGCGGAATAGAACCAATTTAAGCTATTTTATATAAACTTGTCATTATAACATGTTAAAGGGTTGATGGATTTTAAAAAATGAGTTAACACATCCGTTCAGTTAATCATGCTGAGACCGGAACACAATCCGGTTAATAAGTAATGAAAAAGGTACAAAGTCGTGAGACCTTTACTGCCCGGTCGGCCCCTCTCTTTGTTGTGACATTTGTTGATTGTTATGAATACAACATATTCTGGCATTGTCAACTGTTTCTGATTATGTGATAATTTAGGGTGTCAGATGATCAGTTTAGGAGCAGTTTCATCGAAACTAATTAAACTATCTTGATTATCTTATAATTTAGGGGTCATTTAGTCTTAAGTAATCAGAATCTGTCAAACATTGAAACAACTAATTATTATCTGAATATCACAACTTCAAACGTAGAAACATTTCCAAACACTTATATCTTGTAGGGCGTTTCCTTAAAGCCTTTTATTATCTGATTCTGATGATTCCGTAACAAATAATACGTTTCAAAATGCAATGCCAAACACCTTTTTTTAGACAGTAAATTATATGAACTTTTAATCTTTTTGAGGTGTGTCCATGTATCTATATAGTTGTAAAGCAATGAATATTTGCTCTTTTTTGTTTTTTATTTTTTAAACTTTTTTATTTTTGCTAGCGGCAGCCTCGATGCAGATGCACAATCTGTCCGAATGTTTGTTGCAGACGGTGGTGAATGTTTTGCAGCTCAAAGTTATGCTAAAAATATGGGACTCTATGCTGAGCGTGTTGGAGCCCTTAGCATTGTGAGTGCCAATTAATTAAATTGATTTGAAAGGTGTTTGGATTTGTGTTTTGAAACTGATTAAGTAATCTAGGGGTGTTTGGCATTGCCTTTCCTAGTGATTAGTTATTTTTTCATGTAAATCCATATATAACCAAATTTTAATCAAACACTTAAACAACTAACGCAGCTCGTTCTGTTACAACTGATTTTCTGATATAACTTTCAAAATACAAAGCCAAACAGCCTTTGATTTTCTTTTTATGCAGGAGATTAAGCATGGCTGGTTTGAGTTCAAAGATTGTCCCTCATCTTGCAGATGCCATGCATGCTGCTGTAACCGGTATGCCATAAACTAGTGTTTTGTTGTAAGTTCAAACAATTTTCATTTCGTGTTTCCTTGTACTCGCAGCATATTTACCGCCTAATGTGGAACTTATTTCACATTATATAAACGAGTTCACTATATTCATATCCGGAAATACCCTCGTTAAGTTAACATATATATCATTACTACCATTATTACTATACTTTTTAGTGCTACTTTATTTATCTTTAGAAAAATATGTACGATGATCCACTCTACGAAGAAGAATAGGAGTATATACATTGAATGGTTGTCATCTCTACTAATCCTAGTTCTATTTCTCCATTAATCGCGGGTTGTTGGGCTTCTTAGTTTATAAGCCTCTAATTTCTCCAAATATGAATTCTTTGTTCTTGCTAAAATCTTAGCTGATTTACTCTGATACTTTTCCGTCTCTTTATCCTCTGATATAGGGCTAGAGGCACTGCTTGTTCTGTCTTGATCAACACTCCATCCTACAAAATCTGATAGTGTCACTGCGGTAGGTGTTTGACCCGATACTTGACCATTAGATTCATCCAACACTCCTCGTGATGATATTGTCCTCTTCTTTGCTAGCAGTGACGGATCTTGTGCAACCTTATCCGCATAGAGTACATCCTCAATCCGGTTCATCACTGTGTTTGCCAAACTCTCCAATACCCTTGAATAACTCTCCAATATAGCATGACCAACATTCTACATAGGTCAAAATATTATAAGCAAGTTAGTTACTTTTTAAGAGGTGATTGATCAAGTCAAAGCTAACGAAATATGAAATGTCGTTTTGTGTTCATACTTTGTTGTACTCGATTTTGCTAATTTCTAGTGTTGATTGTGGAAGCCCCGGGAACTGTTGTTTTAAGAGAAGTAAAATGGTTTCCGCTCTGTCTTCAAAAAGCTCTCTTTTCTCCGAACTTTTCATAGATGAACTCCAAGAAGATTTTGTGTCCTTTTGTATCATTTTTCTTTTCCAAATAACTATAGACGCTTCTATTTTGTTCTTAAGATCAAGAACTGTTAGCTCTGTTGAGAGATCCATTGTTGATAGAAACTGCCTTGGGTCAAAGGAGTCAACTGTAATATTCTTGTAGATTGCATCTCCAAGGCTCTCTCTTCCATTCTGTTAAAAGGGTTTAAAAAACTTAAGAGCAGTTTAGTATTGCGTAAGTGTTTTGCGACAGTTGACTCGTTTTGATCCATACCGAAAATGACCCATTACCTGACCCACCCATCTTCTCTCTTAACTAACCATATTGAAAAGTGTTTCGGGGGGTGACCCATTTCGACCCATACTGAAAATGACCCATTTCCTGACCCGCCTGTCCTGCCTCTTTAACTAACCGTATTGCAAAAGTGTTTTGGCTCAGGTGACCCGTTTTGACCCAAATGAAAATGACCCATTATCTGACCCGTCCATCTTGCCTCTTAAAAAAAACTATATCCCAAAAGTGTTTCGGGTCAGGTGGTTCCTTTGACCCACACGAAAATGACCCATTTCCTGACCCGTACATCTTGCCTCCCTAACTAACTATAGAATTTACCTTAGGGAGATTTTCGATGTAATTATCAGGGATCTCCATCTCTGCAAGTATTTCGGCATTGATAGCCATGGAAGCTTTCAAAACTTGATTAACACAATCCTTTTGATACTGCATCCATTTTCTTGATTCTTCAGAGAGTCCTTCTGGTGGAACTTTAACCGTCGGTAACCACCATTTATCACTTCTTTGAACGCCTTTTTCAGATTCATCTGCGTCTTTAGATACATACCAGAATTGATTCTGATTCTTGAAATTGTCTAGACAACCCTGGATCATATGTTCTTCTCATCATCTTCATTATATATAAAAAAAACTGTTAAAAATCGCATGGTAAATGGGATTCGATTATTACAATGAGCATTGCGTCTAGCTTCTTTAAAGCTGGGATGTTCATCTTCAAATCAGTTCTTTGTTTTGTCATCATAACCTGAAAAAAAAGTGGTTTTAATATTAAATCATCTGAATCATATAATTCAAACATAATATGTTATCCAAACATACCTCCATATTTGATCCGCCTTTGGATGTTTGTTGTGAGGGGACGAATTCAACGATGTAATCAGTAACTGATAGAAGCCAACTGATTTCTCTTCTCCATTTCCTTTTCCTATCTTCTGGCATTGGCGCAAGTTTACGTTGCTCTCCAAATGCAGAAGCTGCAAATGTAACCAAAAAACATGAAAACATTCATTAATTCTTGTTTTTAATTAAGGATCAAGATTACCTGCAAGATTTGTAATGGCATTTGATAAAGCCAAAGCAGATGAAACGCCTTTGCCACCACCGGACATATCTTCGCCTAAAAGAAGCTTAGAAAACCTTTCTTTCATCTGTTCCATCTCTGCACAAACAACAGAGTTCTATTCTCCAAATATTTTTGGGTCGAAACATGAAAATTTAAAAAACGTACCATGATGCTTAACCTTAAGCAGCGAAGCGTGATCATTGTCGCTTACAATAGGTTCTTGTTCATCCATAGATGTTGTGTTTGTTTCCATTTGACAAGTTTTGAAATGTTGATTGATTCTTATGGTTTCTGCATTTGCAATATGATATGATATGAGAAAAGTTTATTTAAGAAAAGTTGCTATGAACCATGATATTTTGTTTCCATTTTTGGTGTTTCTTAACATAGGGTGCATGTTTTTTTTTTTTCTTATTCTTGCGTTTCTTTTATTAGATCAGAAGTTTAAGTTTGTTTTTCTTTGAGTTTATATATATAAGTTTTATTAAAACCAAGCCGTATCTAATACAATGTATTATATTAAACACACTTCAGTTTATGATAAGGCTATATGAATATAGATAAAAATTAACACCTCATGTATTTGAAAATTATAAAACAAAAGCAACACACTATAATTTGGATTAAAATAAAAAACAGTAAAAATATAAAATATAAAAAGTTCCAAGTGGCGTAGTAGGTGATTTTATAAGTACTAGCAGGGTGTCCAGGCGATGGGACGGGGAGCACAACCACTTTTACGGGTATGCAAGTTTGTTTTAGTTCAGTTATTAGCTTCAACCAAAACCAAAGTCATCGGTTAAATAATCTTATTAACCAATTGATTTATTGGTTTGGTTTATTTGATTAGAATACCGGTTTTCAGTCTGTTTAAGTTAATTTTGCTAATTCAATGTAACAATGAATATGATATTTGGTTAAAAGTGTAAATTCAATGTAACAATGAATATGATATTTGCAATTTGTTATATAGCGTCGGTGTCTCGAATGATATGGACTTTACCAAAATCGATGATATGGACTTTACCAAATCGGTGGACTGTGGATGGGTAGAAACTAGAAACTAGTAAATAAATTTAATTTTGGGCCCACAATACCATTTTATTTTATCTGACCCAAGTAAATATAACAACTAGCTTATGGGCCATGCCAAAAGTTGATCATGCGTAAATAACTCATCTTACTTATTTTATGGGCTTAGTTTGGTTCATTGGTTGTATTACACGTGAATATGAAATTCTATAATGATGAACATACCCTTTTGAATCTTTGACTACCTTTAAGTTTAAAATTTATTAGCTAGACTAGAAGAGTATACATATCATGAGTATCTTTGTATATTTAAGTTAGTGATTTTTAATTTGAGTATGGAAAAAGAAAGACAAACTTTACTCCTGTCCTTACACACCTCCATTGATTGTGAACAACCCTTCCTGCCCCAGCTAGTTGTACCCACCACCACCACCAACCCCACGGCCACCACACACCGTCACGTCATAAATCCTCCCCCTTTCCCATTTGCGGAAAATAATAAGTTTTTTTTTTCTATTATAGGTGCGTATGCTCCAACTTAATCGTTGTTCTAACTCAACATTTTAGACGTTTTAACCTTTTAACCTTAATCTTGATTTAAACATTTTACAATTCTATTTAGTGAACAAATGTTGATTCAACATAGGATCTAACTTATTCTCAAAACTGCAAATATGCTAAAACTATTAAAACATAATAAAGCGAAAAATAAGTTATTCTATTAAATCAACCGCATGATTAAATTTCATGAAATTATACAACGTCAACACTACTAGGTCATATTTATTAAACTTTGTGTTTTTATTGAAATTGTAATTTCATTGGTTTTCTATATAACATATTTAAGTAGTATGCAATTCGATCTACAATAAAATCTCGATCTTCAACAGTCTTGCATGTCAACGATACAAACCATTATGTATATCTTAATCTACTTTGACATTTGACATAGTACCAAGAAGGTTTGGAAATGAGGTTCAAATTCAAAACTTATGGACCCAATATATCTCATAATAAATAAATAGAACTATAGAAGTAGGATTTGAAATTGATGTCTAGGAGACAAGAGGTAAACAAAAGGCTGGTGGGGATTAAATAACATTTAAAGCTCCACCCGAAAAGATGCTAAATCCAGCCAAACAAGACTCCTGTGATTCTAAGTCGAATTTAAAACATTGTTTCATTTATATATAAACTAATATAATTTGTTTGAAATATATCATACTTGGTACAATCCCGTGTATTAGAGGAGTTGATAAACGTAATGTTATATAATTAATAAAAAAATTATGTTTAAAAAATATATGCATTTCACAGTTGAAAAAGTCGGCTTATTATACCAATAGAATAAAATATAATGTAATTTGTTAGCATATACAGTCATCAAGATGTGTATTTAAAAATATGAACACTGATATGCCATCAAGATATGTATTTAAAAAAATGAACACTGATATGACAGATATAAATTTTGTTAAGTTCATTTTTAAAATACTTTTTTTTAAATGGGAATTAACTTTTATATTTTAATACTACCTATATTCAAATAGTGAATATTATTTTATGTATCATCATATTTAAAGAAAGGTGTATAAACTTTCTACTTTTCTAGTAATATTCAACACTTTTTACTTAAATTTGATTATGTGTTAAACATTCCTAAAATCATTTACCATGGCGGCTCAACGTTTTCGGAGGCCAAAGTAAACTAAAGTAGCAGGGCCCTTTTCATAAAGACAAAATTGTTGATACAAACCCTCCTACTTTGCCGTCACTGGCGATAAAAAACTAAAAAGAGGTAACATTTTTTGTTAAAGTTATATCTCGTGTGTGTAAAAATATGCTTAGATAAAATTTATTTTTCTTTGCATAAGCCTTTATATATATAAATACTTTATTTACTACATAAAAGTACTACTTTTAAATGGAGGCCATATTTTTTAGGGGAGCCCCAAATCCTAACTTGGGTTAGCAACATACCGGAGACGGTCTTCGTATAAGTGTTTAAGCGACTTAACTATTTTTATACTAAAAATTATTACTCCGTATTTTTTTCATACACGTTATTACCTTTCATAAAATAATTTTTTTCCCTGCAATTCTATGTTTATGACAATTGTTCCTAACCTTGTAAACGTTTTATACTTAAAAAAATAATCATAACGGTTTGAGACCAGGCCAATTGGGTTCTGAATACAATATTAATATTCCTTTAGATTACCAAACAATTACGTTAATAATTTCTAGAGGGCCTCCCTAACCACATGCTAGGAGCCAAACGTTAATCATCTTATCACATGAAACCATGATTATAATAAAAATACTTAAAACTCTTTTATATTTTTTAATTTTTTATCTTTTTAAAAAGAAGTACAATATCTTGGGATACCCATGAAAAAATAAGAGCTCTGAATTCATGATGATACCCATGAGAACATAATAATAATAATAACAATAAATCACAGATTTCCTTAAACCACAATTATTGTTCACCACACCTAATATTCATATTCTTATTTTCCCTCTTTTATTCATATCAAATATATTGCTTCACCTACACATTTGCTCTTAACATCATCTTCATGATCATTGGCACCTATCAAGATTCAGTTTTAGACACTTACATTACCTTTTTACTTGCATGATTCCATTTATATAATAATCTTAAAGTTTGTTAAATGGTTAATGGTGATCACTGCTGTCTGGTTGCAAAGAAACACTCAACAAGGTACACTTATTCTTCTTCTTGGATCATATGCTTATTTAGCTTAATATGTTTAAAGTTTTCTTTTGGATTATTGTTTGATCTGTCACTGTTTGTATGAAAATGGGAAATATATATTGAGTATTTAAGTTTCTTTAATTTAATTTAGCTTTTGTCTTGTTTGGCATGTAGCCGGACAAATCTTTTGAATTCTTTGAAATTTGTCTGTTTTTGGATTGAAAATATTAAGTGACAAATGTAACTCAAATGGGATTTTCATAATTTTTTTAATATTTTTTTAATAAAATGTCTGACTTTCTCAAAACAAATGATCTATGTGAGTAGAATATGCCTCAAGAAAGCCTGAGATCAGTTGTGTACAGATCATTTGTCACTTGTGAAGATCCAAGAGGTGTAGTTGAAGGGAAAACAATCACAATTTCGAAAACCGACACTATAAAAATGAGTACACGAATAAGCGAAAAAGAAACACAGTCAAGGTGTTTAAAAGAAAAAGAAAGGATGTCTCTTGTTGAGGTAAAAGATGGAGCTCAAAATTTAAATGATGCTATCGATTTGTGGTCGAAAGGGGTGAGTTTTAGAAATCAACCGAGAGATATCGCGAAAGATTTGCTTAAAGGGGGCTTTGATCTTCAAGAGTCTCTCATGAGGCTTGGAAAGCTGCAAGAAGTTTCATGTATGACAAATTTCAAGAAACAAGAAAAACCAAATGGAGAACTTTTTAGCAGAAATGGGTCGGATCGGTTTGAAAGTTTCCAACTTTATGATTCGGGTTATCAAAAAGATAGAAAATTTTCAAATGGGTCATCAAGAGATTGTATTGCAGACTTAGACAAGTGATTATAGAAGGGCTTTCAAAACAAAATCTTTTGCCACCAAACAAGTCTTATCGAGAAAGCGCTTTTTCAAGCGCAAACATGGAAGGATTAGCAGGTGTGGTCTTCTGTTTTTTAATCTTTTTGTAAAAAATTATGAAATATCACAAGTAAGAGATTTTTTCGGCACGTTTCATAGATTTTCTGGCTCTGCAGGTACAAGGGAAATTACAGTTGTCTCCTGACATCGCTTCAACAAGCTCAAGCACGTCTTCTTCAATGGTGTATTCGACTCATGAATTCACTTCTTCTGAGTCTTTTTCATCGCGGGCTACAGAGGAAAAGTCAAACGGGTCAAATTTGATCGCAAAGCTTATGGGTTTAGAAGAGTTTCCTACAAAGCCGCCACGAAAGCAAGTGGATGTTAGTAGCAAAATGAGGCCTGTTTTCGATGTTGATTTGCCAAATGCAAAGAAACCACAGTTTTCCGTTCTGAAATCAGATCGAGAACATATGTCATTAGATGAAATCATCAAAATGATGCAATCTAAAGGACTTTTGAGAAGCAACAAGCGAGAAACTAAACAAAGTACCAAATTTGAAGATGATGCATCGCCGATTGTTTTAATGAGACCACAACGTGTTAAAGGTCATGAAAATTCAATCAGAAAGCTGCATCAAGAAAAGGCAAAAACTGAAGCTAAAAGTGTCAAAAATAGAGGGACATTAAAATCAAAGCTGGATTCGCCTTCTACTAAGCAGAAAGATTCGGTTCCTGTTGTCACAAAACCACAAAGAAACCAAGAAGTTGAGAAGAAAATAGACAAGATTCAAAAGATGGCATCACAAACCAAGAAAAGATCAGTAGAGAATGCAAAATCCACAAATTCAACTTCGAAAACAGTTCTCTGAAGCCACAAAGAAGCGCTCTCCCGAATCAAGTTTCAAAACGAACAAATTCTGCAACTTTATCAACCAACAAGTCTAATAACCAAAAGAAGAATACAAAGCTTGAAAAGCCGATCATAGTGAGTTTATTCAAGCTTTGGATACCACCAGTGGCGGATGTAGTAACATTTTTCATTTTTTTCATTTTAATAGCAACGTTTTCCAAATTTCGTAAAAAAAAAACCAAATTTTCCACTACGCGCTCAAAGTTGAGCAGCAACTGACGCGGCACCTAGTTGTTAACTAGGTCCGCCCCTGGATACCACAAACATTATGTCAAAAGTCAAGTCTAATCCTAACTTTGATGCATGTCATTGTAGGTTCATGAAGATTTGCCAATCGATTCGCCCAATCAAGAAGAAACTAAGGATTGTGAAGTTACTACTAAAGGTAATTCACATACGTAACCATAAAGATTTGTGCATTCATAAATTTGATGTATGTTCTTGTACAGAAATTGACAATGTGAGACAAAAACTCTGTCTATGAAACTGTTAGAGATGATACTAAAGGTATGGATCAATCTGAAAGTAGAAACAACCAAGAAGAAAACGGCGTTTCTGATACCAATGAACGAAATGCAAGAATCTTGAAAACTATAAGAACTTTTCAAGATGTGGAGCCAGCAGTTTCGAGCTTTTTCAGGACTGTATAAACGAGTTTTTGGACGACGAAAACCAAAGACAAAATCCATTGATTCCAAGATCCATTTTACCGTCAAGAGTATGCAGTTCTGAGGATCAGACGACGAGGGAGATACTGAAAAGGCTTGAACATTTAAGAACTTGCAGTAAGTTTTCGAAAGAGAGATGTGCTGCAGATACAGTTTCTGGATTGTTGGAAAGGGATTTGAGTTTGTGTACGATTGGCGGTGCTTGGGGTACTACTGGTTGGAAAGATGGTTGTACTGTAAATGAAGTTGAGGAAATTATCTTGGATTTGGAGAAGATGGTTTTGAGCAGATTAATTGATGATATGCTTATGGAACTTGTGTAGAAAACTGCAGGATATGTACATTTATGTTCTGAAGACAAAAAAGTTATATAGTGTTTGAAGCATATATAATGAAAAATTATTGTTCTTGTGGTGCATCAGTAATATGATATCATGAAAATTTGAGTCTAGTAGATATGTAAAAGCTTTTTTTTTTTTTTTTTATTAAGAAAAGTAACAATTTTATTTCTTAAACTTGTCACAATACATCAAAATAGAAGGTAGACGGGACCAACTGATACATGCTAATCAATATGATCAATTGAAACGTAGCTTGCGCAAGACCAATAACAAGCGGATTGAAGACAAAACTAGTGGAAGCTAGATTCAAACGTGACACGGTCATGTTATATAGTGACTTATATTTTATCTTGTGAACATAATACATCACAATCTAATCTCTTGAAGTATTATATATAAAGAATGCAAATTAAACAGGGTACAAAAGTAAAAATTCTACAATTTGTTTGGAACAATATATAAACTTTAATTCTTGTTTGGATAAATCAATAACTCAATAAGCAGCACCTTTAAAGATGAGAAATTGAGTGTCTCCAATGAGAAATAGATGAAAGAGCCCTTTGAGTGAGTGAAGAAGCTACTAAAATTTGTACCCACAACACATTGCCATCCACACCATATACCCTATCAAATTCCTGTATTTCACAAATCCCACCAATTTTTTAGTATTTTTTTAAATCTATTTTTTTTAAATACCATAAATTACAAAAAAATGACAGGTAAACGAGCAACAAGCTGTGACAGAGCCCCGTTAAGCACAAAAAACACATGGGCAGTGGCGGATGTATAGTAGAAGTAGGGGAACATCCGTTACCCTCGATTTTCCTGGCGAAATGGAAAAAGTTTGTTTTTTAAGGTATTTTTATAAAATGTTACTCCTAAAACAAATTTTTTTGTTGCTCCTTAAAATATTTTTTATAAATGTTACCCCTTGATATTTTTTTTAGATACGCCACTGAACATGGGAATCACAAAAAGTAAACATGTAAGCAAAAAAAGCTACCTTCTTGATGTATGCAGCAATGGTGGTACATTCAACAACATCATAAAGATCAAGAGCTTGAGATGCAGAATCCATGGCATGAACCTGCATTTTCAATGGCATAATCTGTATCCTTCACATATGCTTTCCCTTCCAACATGTTATCTTCCTCTTGCAGTTTCTTGATTATTATACTATTATAAATCAAGATTCTTTGTATTTATAGTAAGTCATCAGAAATTTAATATTTGAAAATGGGTGTGAATGTTGATTAGAAATTAGAGGTCAAAAACATCATATATTCTTCTTTAAGAACATGAACGTTCTAGTTGATGATTTTGGATGTATTGAAAGGGTCCATTGTATAGGTGTGGTAAACTATCAATGGTAGGCATGTTTTGTTGTTTTGCATAATAACATTAACATATGCCCATATTGTTAGTTGTTATCAAATTAACACCCATGACATGTGATTGTCGTTTTTTGGTCATAAAGTACATGGCTTTTGTTCTTTTTTGGTTATTCTAAGGGAAAGTTGGACAGGGCCCCCCTATTTCTTGGCGCAGAAGTGGAAATTTACGATTTTCGTAGGTATATTGAGTCCGGCCCGCCGATTTGCCACTACCGATCGAAAAAAATTGAGTCCGGCCCCCTCCGATTCGAGAACCACGCTTCGCCACTGCACGTAACATGTAAAATGAAAATCATATGACACATAAGGTAAGGAGGGGCGCCACCAGCAGAGAATTCGTGGAGCACCTCCACGGCACCAATCGCAGCCCACCATCTATGAACCCCTCTCACTGGCAGCACCATCCGTGAAGTTTTCTAGTTCCCTCTCTCCTCTGCAACACTACCCGTGGATGTTTTCTAGTTCCCTCTCTTCTCTGCATCTCTCTCTCTGCACCCTGGACCACTTCCGTTAACTAGATGATGGGATTCCTTCACGAGACCACTACCTTTGCCACCGGCGGTAGTGTTGTCATGGGGGTAACAACTCCTGAGTTACTCAAGCTCGGCTCGGTAAAAAAGCTCGAAACAAGCCGAGTCTTATCAAAGTCGAGCCGAGCTTGAGCCTAAAACAAAGCTCGTTTATTTATCGAGCCCGAGCTTGAGCCTGACATGTGAAGCTCGTTAGGCTCGTTGAGCCTTATCGAGCCTAGTTTAATATTAGTTTTTTTTTTTTTAATATTTACCACTCATTTAAAGTTGTTTAGTAAACGAGCCCCGAGCCCCGAGCTCGAGCTTCACTTATCGAGCTCACGAGCCTAAAAGAACTATTGTTTATATTAACTTTATTTAATATATTAACTAATTGATAATAAACGAGCAGAAGTAATCGCCAACAAGCCGAGCTCGAGCTCTTATAAGTTAATCGAGTTCGAGCTTAGTCGAGCTCGTGCTCGGCCCATTTTGCACCCTATGCACAAGTAATAGCTAGAAGGGAGGGATGAAAATGACAAAATAATATTTTGAAGTAAGTTGCTGAAAATGCCCCCTGACTTATTGGTGCAAGAATGGATGGTATTAGCGGGAGGATGAAACTGGCAAAAAGTGAAAACGTGGGGAAGCCAGATTAGAAAAAAAACATTTTTTTTGTCAATGATGGTTAGCACAGCTAGTTGGAGGTAAGAGGGTTTAACACGCTTGCGTAAGTCCTCGTGTGGTAGGTCCTCGGTTCGATCTCACACTTGCACAATATAAGAAGTTTGGCACATAGTAGCCTGTTAGGAGGTTTACACTCATAACATAAGGCCTTTCACTCGAAAAAGAATTAAAGGCCTTCGAGCCGAGATGGTTGCAATACCTGCGGGTGCTCGGATTCGAACTACGAAGGGGCTGAGTCTATCAGGGTGATGTCCCATGCCGTTCAAAGAAAAAAAAAGAAAAAGAATTGGGCGAAAACGACATTTCGGCCTAAACCATAGTGATGAAATAACAGTTTACCCTTTATTTTAACCCTAATATCAATGTTGTAAAAGTCGCCCTCCTCGACCAAGTAATCGATAGTTGGCTCCTAACCTTGGAGAGTAATTCTAAATCGGCCTTTATAAGTCGGACTCAGTAAACTTGGCAACTACTTGCTAAGTCGGACAACTACTAGGAAAACTTGCTCAACTACTTAGAGGGTGTTTGGGATTGAGTTTCAAAACAACTTATTGGCTTTTTCAAGAAGCCAATAAGTAAATAGGCTGTTTGTGTAACCCAAAAAACACATTCTGTTTGACTTTTGGCTTTTTATGGTGGAAAAGTTGTTTTTCAGAAGTTAGAAATCCTGGCTTTTGGGAAAAAAATTATAAATTTACCACCCATACAACCAATATTCACAATAAGTTAAGCGAAACACTTAAAAAAACAATCTATTGACTTTTTGACGTTTCTCATCCCAAAAGCTAATGCAAATATTTTTTTTTAAAACCCATTTTCAAAAAATCATAAGTCAATAAGCATTTCTGACCAAAAACACTTTTGCATTTCCAAACTCAATCCCAAACACCCTCTTAGCCAACTCGGTCAAATACTCGGCCAACTTGACAAAAATAATTATTAGATACTATATATATATATATATATATATATATATATAGTATCTAATAATTATTTTTTTTTAATATTAACTATATCCGAGTACCCTCAACTTCTCAATAAAAATAAAGTGAGCCAATGAGGTAGTGGTGGAGTGGTTAGGGGAAAGACTTGGTGCTCCTTGTGACCCAGGTTCAATTCCCACTTTTCTCATTATTTTCAACGACATCCGGGCAATGATGGTGACAAACGCACCGAGGAGCGTTCGATCATGAGCCACACCCTGGTTTTCACCCCGATTGTTACTCCAGCGAGGAACTCGTGTGGAGGCAGTATGGTTTCCGGGGGATCGTCGTAACAAAGTCTGATACACCAGTGCGGACCCGTTTAAGACAATATAGTTTGTGGTAGACCTTGACCAGAGGTGTCGATTAAACAGTATATGACATTGTGTCATTCATAAAAAATCATAAAAAAACTTACCGTTAAAAAAAATAAAAATAAAGTGAAAATAGCATTTATTTATTTATTTTCTAACGGTCTAATTTTTAAGCCTTACCATTCACCGTCACCACTAGATAAAACCCTAACCGCCCTCTATAAATACAAACGCACAATCTTCCATATCTCAATCCAACATTTAGGGTTTAATCGCCTGTCTTCTTCTTCTTCTTTATCTACAATCAATGGGTTTTATTTTCATCCCTCACTCAGTTTTTCTTTTATTTATTTCTGGTTCAAGTTTTGGGGTTTGTCTTTCTACCATGTTGTTTGCTAATCTCTGTTTTTATGTTAAGTTTATGTTTTAGGGTTCTTTTTTTTTGTGTGCGTCTGTTTGGCCAATGATTAAACACTAAATTAATGACAAGCATATGTCTGAATCATACTATGTTGTTAAATCTAATCTTCTCTATGAGGCCTTACCTTATTATTATTCATCGATTTTCAAACAATTTGTTTCTGATGATTTTTTTTTATTTAATTTTCGATTTAGAATCTTGAAGCTCAAGTGATGATCGTTTGCATAGTTCAAATGACAATATATTTTATGATTATAAATCTGTTAATAGTCTTTCGCTCCTATCTGATGAGCTTTATGTCTTTCTTAACTTCTATTTGTTTTTTTTTTTGATAACCAAGAGATTCAAATGATGCTAATTATTTTCATGGTTCGAATGACAATTGTTGCGTGATTATAAACATTCGTATTCTATTATTACTGTCTGATGAACTCTTGGTTATTATAGTCTTTTTTATGCCATTTATTGATGATTAATTTTTAGTTGTATGTTTGGTCTGATGCAAATATAAATTTTTGAGAAAAAAAAGAATGGGATAATGATGACAGTTTGTGATAAGGTCTCGTTCGTCGTAACGGTCAGATTGCTCTTACCTTGACGACCATTCTGTTATATCACCACCCATAAACCGAGTCCTGTTTAGAACCAAATTTTATTTTTTTACTGCCTCGTTTCTGTTGTTTTAAACTTTGGATATTAGAAGTAGCAACAGAGCTTGTTGAATTATTTGGAAAACGGACACCTTGATGGTGGATGGATGCTGATGTGGCGCTATGAAGTGTGATATCATTGAGCAGGATGTAAGACACTAACACCGCTACCCACCCTCATGATTATTGTGGAGGGGATAGTGACACTGAGGTGGAGGATAGTGATTTAGTGATCGTTAGTGAACCATGCCTGATAGTCCAATTGTGATAATTCGTTTTATCAAGTATGCAATAATTAGCTAACTGTTGCAAGTTCTACTACCTTATGTGCATTGGACTGCGCTGATATCTCGAACAGATTACTTGACTTGGTTTTTGACTGGTATGGACTACAATTGGTCTAGCTGGGCTTATTTGTCCCTACTGTCCGCTGTTTTCCATTTGTGCACAACTGTTAGTTCCTTCTAGTGATAGCAAAAAAACATAAAGTATACCAAAAACCCGAAGCATTTTGGGTGGCAATACTTGCTACCTAATGGGTTCGTATTCCTTTTTTGAGTTTTACACAACAGCCAATGCGAATTAATTTGTTGTTCATTCATTTACGTTGTTCGTATGTGTTTGTTCAATCTACATTCGTTTCATTACTAACATTTAGATACCTAAACTACGATTAACTTGAAGTAAATTAGAATTTCTATAAAAAATGTCTTTTTGAAGGACAATCAAAACCACGATTTTATTTCAGCACTAACCAGCTAGATCCTGGCCAAAATACCCTATTACATTAAAAAGCTTCCAATCGTCCCACGTAGAAGTGCTCTTACCCACCTAGCCTAATCCACAGGTAACTTATGTTACTTTCAATTGGTGTTCGGTTTGTTCATTTTGGTTCTTTGTCGTTCATCTATTAACATTATTCGTCTAACAAGTGAACAAAAATGAACACGAACACGTTCATTTTCTTAACAAATAAACACGAACACGTTTTTGCGGTTCTCTTCTACACGTAGGAGGAACCGATGTGGATACAACTGCTTTATTTTATCCTAGCCAAATAACAAGTATAATTCTTTTGTTATTCACATGGTTTCTTATGCATTGAACCTCCTTGATCCCTCTTTATTGGTGTTCATTAGACCAGGTGATTTCAATAACCCGAATTAGGAAAAAAAAATTAATTAAAGTAATTTTAACCAACTTGTTTTATAATTTTTTTTTTTGAAGGTTTAACCAAACTTGTTTATTGACAATAGAAGTT
>JAUTDX010006695.1:0-31801 GCA_030844895.1 Ambrosia x helenae | reverse complement strand
AAACTTTACGTTTTGTTTCATTCGTGACATACACACATGAATTCACCAACTTGCTCCATGTAATAAATAATAAGTAGGCGAGGGGATGTACAAGAGGATTTTGCATAGAATGGTATTATTGGAAAAATTTCATGACATTTTTGGGTGTGAAGCACTAACTTTTCATATGCCATCTAAAAAACATAGGAAATTACTAATGTAGCCATCTCTCCTTCTTAATAAGGTAACGTAGATTTTTATAAGTATAATTGAAGTGTATAAAAAAAATACTTTAGTGAATCATATAATGTGTATATACACACATATGATATGAGATCAAATTACGGGGATCATACATATGTCATTTTCTGAAGGGGAAATGGAATTTAATAATTCCAACTTTAGGGGTTGGAAGGCAGCAGTCCCAATTTGAAAATTGTAACACAGCAGTCCCAACTTGTCAACATTTTTATTTTAATGGTCCCAGACTTAACTCAGTTAAAAAACTCTGTTAAGTGCCACGTGGGCATCCCACGTGGCAAGCCTATGTGTCAAAAAAATTGTAATCTGTCAAAAAAAAGAGGTGGGGCCCACATGTTTTAATCAAATATAATTATTTTTTCAATTAAAAAAACGAGGTGGGGCCCACATGTTTTAATCATATATACACACATATACAATAGTTGTCTTCCTCACCTGAACTCACCACCACCACCACCACCACCACCAACACCAACATCTTCGTCACCATCAACAGTCAACCACCCACAACCCTTATTCTTATAAATACATCCAGACAACATTTAGAGAGAGAGAGAGATGGCATAGAGAGAGAAGGAGGAGCCGGATGGTGGCTCCTAGTGGAGCCATGGTGGCGACGCCACCTTCCAACGAACACACACACATATCTGTTCGATTAGAAAGAGATTGGGTTTCAAAAAAAGAGAGGGTGACTAGAAGGAACAGCTCGAGAGAGAGAGAGAGAGAGAACCATGAGGGAGAGAAAGAGATATGAGAAATATGAAAGCAGAAAAGAAGAGGAGGAAAGAAGATGGCGGCTACAGGGATTTCAGAACAGATCGGAACAAATAAGGGTTACCGAGGTGGGTTTGTGTTTGTGATTAAAACAATGTTGGGTTCCCTCCTTCGATCTCCTCCTTCTTCCTCTAGTTCCCCCTTTACAATTGTCACAGAGGTGGGTTTTTGTGGCTGAATTTTTTGTGTCTAGGGTTACAAAAAATTTGGGGGAAATTTAATATAAAAGATTGGGTCTTGAAGATTGTACCCGAATGAGGGTTTGTGTGGAGGTGGTGGTGGGTGTCGAGCGGTGGTGGTGGGTGTCGAGCAGTGGTGGTGTTTGTAGAGCAGTGGTGTTTGTGGTGGCAGGTGGTTGGGTGGTGGAAGTGGGTGTCGTCGGAGATGTCGTCGGAGATGGTGGTGGTGGACGGTGGTGGCAGGTGGTTGTTGTGGTGAAGATGATGAAGATGTAGGTGTTGTGTGTGTGTGTGTGTGTATATATATTATATATATATAAATTCTTTTTTATTATTATTTAAAGATTTTTTTAATATTAAAAGATTTTTTAATTGAAAAACAAGTGGGACCCACGTTTTTTTTTCAACTGGACAGATTTTGCCACGTGGACTGCCACGTGGGATGCCTACGTGGCAATTTAAACAGAAAAACTTAACTGAGTTAAGTCTGGGACCATTAAATAAAAATGTTGACAAGTTGGAACTGCTATGTTACAATTTTCAAGTTGGGACTATTGCCTTCCAACCCCCCAAAGTTGGGATTATTAGATTCCATTTCCCTTTTCTGAATATAAATATACCTTACTAGCTTTTATCTCGGGAACGTCCCGGGGTTGAAAAATATAACAATTCTAATAATACTAATAGTTATAATTATTACTCTTGTAATTAAATAAATAAAAAAATAACCTTGCTATAAGGTGACATTATGTGTTGCAGTGTTACGCGATTCTTTCTCCTAGGTCCTCTTTTCATATGCCATCTTAAAAAACATAAGAAATTACTAATGTAGCCATCTCTCCTTCTTAATAAGGTAACATAGATTTTTGTAAGTATAAATTGAAGTGTATAAAAAAAATAATTTAGTGAATCATATAATTACGGGGATCATACATATGTCATTTTTTGAATATAAATATACCTTACTAGCTTTTATCCCGGGAGCGTCCCGGGGTTGAAAAATATAACAATTCTAATAATACTAATAGTTATAATTATTACACTTGTAATTAAATAAATAAAAAAATAACCTTGCTATAAGGTGACACCATGTGTTGCAGTGTTACGCGATTCTTTCTCCTAGATCCTCTTTTCATATGCAATCTTAAAAAACATAGGAAATTACTAATGTACCATCTCTCCTTCTTAATAAGGTAACATAGATTTTTGTAAGTATATAATTGAAGTGTATAAAAAAAAATACTTTAGTGAATCATATAATGTGTGTATACACACATATGATATGAGATCAAATTTACGGGGATCATACATATGTCATTTTCTGAATATAAATATACCTTACTAGCTTTTATCCCGGGAGCGTCCCGGGGTTGAAAAATATAACAATTCTAATAATACTAATAGTTATAATTATTACTCTTGTAATTAAATAAATAAAAAAATAACCTTGCTATAAGGTGACACCATGTGTTGCACCTATTAGGTTTTATATTATTATTTGTGTTTTTCTAATTTGCCACATGGTATATTTTTTTAATAATAAATTTAATACTATCACTTCAAAGGTGCCACATGGCACATTCAATGAGAAGTTGAGGCCTCCATTGAATGTCATCTCAAACAAACTCAATTCTTTTATTATAAGTTATAGAAGATTATAGATTACTAGATTATACCCCGGGAACGTCCCGGGGTTGAGAAATCTAATATGACATATCAATTTTACATATGAAATAGAATGATGCGCTTTATAGTTACATGCAGGAAAGCTTCGGGTAGCACTTAATCTAAAGCAATTAACAATGTATCTTCAATGTTAGTGCATAACCTTAAACAATGTATAACTCTAATATTAAAACCTAACCTACCGCACTAATCGCAACGCGTCACCTGGACTATCCGCACACCACCACCCGTGAATCCCTCTCACCGACGGCACCACTCGTGAAGCATCTGGTTACCCATCTCTCCTCTACATATCTCTCTCTCCTCTACACACCTGAGGTAGACTATGAAAATGGTACCATGGACTACCCAAAACCACTATCAGGGTCACCGACAACGGTAAAGTCGTAGGGGTAGTGGGTTACCCGTGTCATTTTCTTGGTGCACGAATTTACCAAATTTGTTCCTAGGGGAGCGAATTCACTAAAAGATTTTTTTTTTTAATTTCTTAATCTTTTTTAATATTTTATTTAACATATTATTTAAATTTTTTAATATTTTTTAATCTAAATGCATGATATTGCATAACCTTTTTGTTTATTTTTCTGATATAAAATTTATTGATACCAAGTTGTATCAAAATAACGTAGGTTACTCATAAATAAAAAGTACTTTATTTTAAATAAAAGTCTAATTCTTTCGTGATGATTAATAGCAATTTAAAACTTGAATCGAGAAACTTATATATCTTTTCTTTAGTATACGATTAAATATAAGAAGGTTAGAGTTATGAATGGAGATTGTTTTATTTTTTTTAATTAGGTAATGCCACATGGGATGACATATGACACATTCAAGGGAGAGAATGTTTCTTTGTATGCCATGTCATTAAAATGGCTTTGGTTTATTATATGTATAGATATTCACTCTTTCAGACTGGTTTGGTGTGGTTATTAATGCAAGTGATAATATACAATACACTCTATTTCAGTCCATTATTAATTAGCCATAATTGAAAATTGAATTATATATTTAGCTTAGTTATATCATGAACCAACTAGTTGAGCTTTGAATAAATTATAGCAATAAAATCACTTTCAGAGACTTAATGTTTAAATAATTAGTTTACTTTTATAATTTTAATGTTTACATGATTACGAATCTTTAATCACATCGACCAAATTTAAAACAAAAGTAACCCACTAACTTGAGACCCTCTTAGAATTGGTTCCATTTAAACACATCCAAAAAAACTACATCATGTCACATTGACGGTTGATCTAACATGTTTTAACATGAACCTAATTGTCACCTTTTTTACCTGTTATCTAAATTTGTTTAAACTGTTGTGATACCATTTTAACATCCGTTACTACTCGATATTCTTAGCGAAGTGGAAAAAGTTTGTTATTTAATGTATTTTTATAATGTGTTATCCCTGAAACAAATTTTTTGTTACCCTTTAAAATATTTTTTATAAAATGTTACCCCTTGATATATTTTTTCTAGATCCGCCACTGGATATAATCTCATATTTTATTTTATTTTTATTGTTTAATTCATTTGTTGTTGTGAATATTATATATCTATCAGATAATAAATATAAATTACTTAAGATTCTAAATAAGTAAATAGCAAGACTTAAGTGTTATGTACTCTTATCAAGTGGTCATGGGTCTACATTACCAGCTAAACAAGATATGTGCTGGTTATATTAGACTAGTGTCTTAACAAAGTTTTGGATAAACATCCCATCTTTTTCACTAATAAATCATGTATTAATTGTAGAACAGACTCGTGTAATAAAACAATTTTCACTGTTTATACTACTATCGGGAGTTATGTATCTAATGTTATTTGTTTGTCCGGACACTTTTCACCAACAATGGCTTAAAATATCATGACAGTGATGTAACCTAAGGTAACATTATGAACATGTATTTATTTGAACTACAAATTCGGATTATTGACGGATTACTGGAGTATCATTGTGTTACGAATGGAACCACCCGATTATATTCATCTCACTAGGCAATAATGCATATACACCAATCTTGGAAGAAACCCAATAAATCTGGGAAACTACCCCCCTTTGGGAATCGAACCTAAGACCTAATGGTTCATAAGCCTTATTTCACTTTCAGGATGTGACTAGACTATAATGTCAAATGTTTTTTTTTTAATGGTTAACTTTATTAAACACCAAAACCGCTCAAAACAAACCTGTCACAATAAGAGACATGCTGCCAAGCCAAACCCAATAAATCTACATTCTTACATTTGTGTCTATTTTCAAACCAAATAAAACTTAAAGATTTCACCTCCTCCACAATCTCCATGATTTGGCATTCTTTGTGTGAGAATGTAGATTTAAGACTAAAGATTCATGTATCTCACACATCCACAAGTAAAATACATTAGCTACTGTCTAGTTTTAATTTTAAAATTTTTTTTTATTTAAAATTTTGAACTTTAGTATTTAAAATTCTATTGAGATTCTTTCCTTTTTTAGGGGATGCATTTGTGTTTTGTTTTGCAGGGGATGCACCAGAAGAACAAGACAAAAGAGTGTCAATAGAATAATGACACGTGGCTGACAAGGATTGGATAAGACGGAATACGGTGTCTATGTGTCGTAACATAATACCATGGGCCACTTGCATACTGTTTTTCGTGTTTCGTGTACTGAGACTTCCATACGGTCACATGTTGTGTATGTCTTTGGCCACCAACCATATTTCCTCCATACCCAATCAAAAACAAGAAAAAATATTTTAATTTCTATATTATATAAAATAAAACTAGAGTATTTGTTACCCGCGCGTTGCCGCGGGACGCGCGTATTAATCACTATACTGGTACGGAACCAGTACCGGTTCCCAAAAAATGGTTAAATTGGGCATCAGTAAGTAACTGTATCAAAAATGATCGCCACGGTACGATACCGATATTCAAAGGTAAATCAACAAAAAAAATTGTTATCCACGTGTTGCTGCGGGTACACGGTAGAAATTACCCCGTGATTCGCGCTTGTTGTGCAGGAGTGTTTAGTAGTCCTATGAGTAACGATTTTTCGCATTCATTCACACGATGCAATAATTGAACCCCTTATTAGAAGCTTTGAGTACACGTATTTAGGTGAAATAGGAAACCTAAATTATTTGCAGCTCCAGTTATCACATGATATATCAATAAAAAAATAAAAAAATGAGTTAATGCCAAAATGTCCCATGTGGTTTGGCCCAAATTGCTTATTTGGTCACTTTTTTGAATTTTCTGCCAAAAGCACCCCTCATAGATCGAAAATTGCCAAAATGGTCCATATTTAACTGAGTTATTAACTGAGTATTGAAAGTCAGTTAAGTGTGACCATTCAACATCTTCGGTCACCACACCAGACCATTACAACCAGAGCCACAGTAACCAGTAACCTCATACGGTCATCAACAACATCATCACCCCCATGGCATCTTATCCTAAGACACCAAAACACCCACCCATTTATATAAACCCTCACCACACACACACTCTCCTCCCGATCTCTCTTAACACATACACACACACACACACTATACTGATAAATTAGAACAGCAGAAAGAGAGAGGAGGAGCCGGAGACTCCTCGCCGCCGTTCCGGGGGAGCTCCGGCAAGCCGAACTCCACCACAACACACTCACCTTCCGGTTATAGAGAGAAAGCAGTAAGAGAGATGTATAGAGAGAGATCACCGGGGGTTAAAGAGAAAGAACAATAAGTGAAATAGGAGAGACCGGTGGTCAGCGATGGAATGGAAGGGGATGGTGGACAGTTTTTTTAATGGAAAGGAAGGGGATGGTGGTCAGCGATGATATGCTATTGGGGATTTGAGGTTAGGGTTTTGACGGAAAGAGAAGAGGGATAGTCAGAGGTATAAGGAGGGTTTAAGGTCAGTGAAAGGGATGATTGGAGGAGTGGTGGTGGTGGAGAGAGAAGAACGGCGGCGGAGTAATAAAGGGGTGGGAACGGTGGTGGTGGAGAGAGATGGTGGGAGGCGGTGGAGAAGACGGGAGAGAAGGTCGGTGGTGGTGGTGGTAGAGGAGGAGGGTGGTGGTGGTAAAAGGGGTTGGCGGTGGTGCGGTGGTGGTGGTGGCGGAAGGTGGGAGTTGATGAAGCCATGGTGGGAAGGAGGAGAGAGAGGGGTGTGTGTGTGTGTGTTGGGAAGTTGAAAGTGTTGTGTTCTGGGTTGAAGAAGAAGATTGGGTTGAAGAAGATGATGAGGAAGAAGGAGTGAGTTGAAAGGACGAAATTGCCCCTGAGACTTAACTGACTTTCAAATCTCAGTTAAAAACTCAGTTAAATATGGACCATTTTGGCAATTTTCGATCTGTGATGGGTGCTTTTGGCAGAAAATTCAAAAAAGTGACCAAACAAGCAATTTGGGCCAAACCACAGGGGCCATTTTGACAATTAACTCTAAAATAATATTCACCGTAAGTTTGACAATTTACTTGTAAAGAAGTATAGGAAAGGCAAACTTGTGCACAGGTGAAAAAAGTGAGCCAAAAAATAACAAAACACAAAGTTTGGGCCAAAAATTGACAAAACATAAAGTTTGGGTGACTAACCAAAAGTCTCTTAAATAAACTATTGAAGTGAAAATCTTTTAATATTTAAAAAATTAATATGTTTACTTGACATTCGAACTTTTGGTTCTGGTTAGATAGGGTCAAATAAATAATGATAACTTACTGTTGTATGTAAAACTAAGAGCAAAAATGAGGTTGTTAAAGTTATTATCATCATGAAAAGATAAATAACTATTTGATATACATGACTACTGAAATACTTAATCAAACTCAATACTCATTTTTATGTTTTTCGCTTCTTTTGTCAAACACAATATGTATAGATTGATCTTTCTAAGTACGTTCCTCCTCGATGCGAGTTACCTCATAAGTATTTAGACAATAATCCCTATAATAATTTGTGTGGCAGATACAAAAGAAGACATATGGTTGGATTCATTCCTACATGACCATTTCACTATAATGATCTTGGTCCGAACAATATACTCTTTTTTTGTTATTGGGCTTAGGTAGAAATTTCTTAAGTGGACAACGTTGAAAGATTAAAACTAAAATGGAAGTCTCCTTTATCAGTTATCCGTATATTAAACAACAACCGAACCCAGGAAATCTCATGAATAGTGACGCTATTAGTAGGCTCTAGGAAGAGTGGAATGTAGGCAAATATTACCCCCATCGTTAGAGATAGAGAAGCTGCTTCCAGAGAAAACCCCATATATTAAAGTGAAATATAAGGGGATGTTTCATGAGTATCTTGTGTCATTATCACTCCATGTTAAATATTGATACATTTTTATGTAAACTTCATTCACAATATTCAAACTTAATCTACAAATATTAACCATAATACACATTTACACATCGCAATTGAAGCATAAGCAGATGTTGGTAATTCAAACCGGCATAAAACCAATGAACACAAAAGATTCATGGCTTTTGGTGAAAACGTCTGCATATTGCAAGTTGGATAGAACGTAAAAAACACCTAGATGGCTAGACATATACCATAGCATCTGTAAGTACAGTAGTACACACATGATATGCATAATAAAATGTACTCTTCTCCCAAATTAGATTCTATATAAACATTTACTAGAACGTATCGAACACTAAATGCTTCTATGGATGGTTTGCCATCAACTCCCAATTCTTTGATGCTATCATGGTTCATTAGTTCCAAATGTCACAGTGACGCGTCTTCTCACTTGCTATTAAGGTACTTAGGAATCATACACCCTGGCCCCCATCACACACCAATAGGAGGCTGCCACATACCTCAGAATGTGATCACACCCCCAGAATGTGATGTCACAAGTGTGTATGAAACCCAGAACCCTTGTTTAATGCCAAATAATTATAATCTAATACCGAACCTGTCAGTTATACATGATATATATAATTAACAAAACACCCTATTCTATTCAAAAATCTCTTTCACTTGAATATAATTGACCCATAACCTTCATCAGGAAAGCATATTCATATGCTAATTCTTCACACTGCCCAGTCCTCCCCCCTTCACCAAAATGGCCTCCACTCATATTTGTCTTCAGAAATAACCGAACCGCTACAATCCGAACATGTTTGTTCCCGTATTCTCGACACATATTTGGCAGCTTCCCATACTCCAACTCTGCAAATAATACGTTTTGCGACAATTATGAAT
Organism: Ambrosia x helenae; assembly: GCA_030844895.1. Classification (NCBI taxonomy): domain Eukaryota; kingdom Viridiplantae; phylum Streptophyta; class Magnoliopsida; order Asterales; family Asteraceae; genus Ambrosia; species Ambrosia x helenae. The sequence continues at coordinate 22,713 of JAUTDX010006695.1, read as the reverse complement.
TCAAATTTCAAAGCATAAATTTATAAAAAACATAAAAAGAAAGGGTACCTTGAGTCGTGAAAAGAGGCTGTGAGGAGCATTGCAGGATAGCAGATTCCTTTCTTTATGTTATCATAAGGCGAATACTTCATAATCGAATCAAAATGTGATTTTATTTGAGGGTTTCCAAATTCTTTGTAGTCTAATACTGTTAATGGCAGGCTTGGATCCAATAATGTGTTGCAGATATCAAGAAACGGAACCTGTTAAATGCATTTCGTAGTTTTTTATTTATGAACCACAATATTATTTGATGAAAAGAAGTGAAAATAACGAAAATAATCATTTCCGTGAGTGTGTAATACCTAAAGAGCCATGCCAAGAACAAATCACTGAATTAGTCATGAGGTACGCGACTAAGAGTTGCGTACCCACTTTTACTTGCATACCAGACTCTTTCTCATCAATAAAGACTTGAACAAATGTGACATGCGACACCATAGCACGTATAAATCCGTGCATTTATTATTATTATTTGCGTATGTGTTGCAACAATATACCAGGTGTTTAGGAAAGACTAAAAGTAGATGCAAGACCAAATATTCGCGTATATCGTGGCTATATGCATAATATTGTTGCCTATATATGTATAACACAATTGAAACCAATTATACAATCAAATTCTGAATATAAAATATTACCTTTAAAATGGCAGCTCTGAATAAATATGGATGCATATTAATGGCGGCAGCGACAAGAAGGCCGCCAGCACTATGCCCGATTGCTGCAAGTTGGTCTTTGTGAACATAACCTTCATTTATAAGATACTTTCCACATGAAACAAAATCATTTATGGAGTTTTAATTTGTGCAATCCACTGCCATTTTTGTGCCATGATGGATCACTACCAGCGCCACCTCTGCAGAAGATATAAAACAGTAACCATGTTTGACAACTAGAATAAATATATGGGTCATGTTAGGGTCATGTGTTCATCCCCTAGTAACCATGTTTGACAAAAAACAAAATGTATATATTCATTGTTTCACAAACAAAAAATACCTGACATCCGCAAACGCAACCACCCAACCACGTTCAAGTAAGCTCAGCCGTTCAGCAGACCAACTTTTTTCCAAAATTTCACCATATGATCCATACCATGTATGATACCAGGAGATTGGTCCATTTTATGGGCTTTATGGGAATATAATATTGTTAAAGGAACTATTGTACCATCATGTGAGACGACTTCCTTTCTTTCACAAAAATATGAACTTGAAACGTTTATCCATTCATGTGCTTCATTTTTCTGCGCTTTTGAAGAAATGCCCAATACGTCTTCTTGATGCACAATAGAGAATGTTCTTGTCGACATGTCATAGTCAACAACTAAATCGGGCATCTGCAATGATATCATTTGTTGTTGTAATTTCAGTGATTTGTTTACTAGTGTCATGTTTGAACTATTTTATTTAACTATAAGAATTTATACCACCGGAGATGAAAGCACCACCCGGTATACTGAGTTCATGAAGTCATGATTTGAGCCCGGATTAACGCTACATGAGTTTGAGGGCATAGGGAAACACCATGGATCAAGATCATCAATCTCCATTTCTTTCTGCAAGTTCAAAATAACATATTATAATATGACCGTAAACATATTAACATAGAATCATGTGCATCTACATACCTTGTCATTGGGTTGAATAGGCATTTTGATGGAACAAATCATAGGGGAATCGTCTTTGTTAAGATAGAGCACGAGATGCTCATCAAATACATCCATGTCTTGTATGTTGGTACCTTTAGTTGGTGCGATAACTTTCTAAAAAGAAAAAGAAAATGTTTCAAAGTAAGCAATTAAAGTAAAAAATATACGGAAGTTAATGTTTGGACACACATCCTAAACGTGATTATGTAAAACTGAATGGCGAGAATCATCCGATATTCAGACGTTTGAGTGTTTGACGAATTCTTATTATTTAAGAAACTAATATATAAAAATGACCCAAAAAAGACATTTAAAGGAATTAATCAGATCACCATGACAAGAATATGTTATCCACACACTATAAATTGATTTAGATAATCACTAGAGAAATACCTCCCAGTTAGCTGACTGTACATCCTCAACACGACATCGAGCCAAGTAATAGTTTCCATCTAACAACTCCTTTTCATCACCCACATGCAAATTTGTTAGAATATAAAAGAATCCTCTATGATGTTCCAAAAAAAACTGTACACCAGAAACACGATCATGAACTTTTCGCAGGCCATCTTTTAGGTTGTTTGCATCTACTACATACACCTGAAATATAGCCATCAACATTCAAAATAAACCATAAGTTGTCTTCCTTAAAAAACAAAAGTATTGTATATTAAGTGCAGATAAGTGCCTTCCTCCGATGATGTCCTCGAGTTTGAATTCACAGTTATAAATTTTCCATCCTTTGTGTTTGTGATGTCCACACAAAACCTGGAATCTTCTTCGGTATATACTATGATGTCAGAGACGGGATTTGATCCCAATGTTGTGTATTGTACCCTGTCAGTTAAACGGAGTCTTATGAATTTTGTAAGTATGGCATTTGAGTTTAAAAGATAAGATAATATTAAGAGGTGGCAACATGATTTGGTTATAAAGATTCAATTTTTATTCATATTAAGTTTTAAAAAATGGACAAGAAAGTGTTTGTAAGTCAACCCAACTCGACTTGTACTAAAATATTATTTGTTTCAACCCGCCCATATTGTCAACTCTAATATAAATGTGTACGTGAAGCTTGCCTATATGGTCGTTGGCTTTGATCACAAAGTGTATAAAATAATGTACAACTATCTTGAGCCCATGCTAAGCTAACAACGCCTTCAACTCTTAGTGTTGGAATAATGGTCCTAGTTTGGAGATCCTTAACTTGAAGAAGAAAACGTTCTTCTCCCGTTATATCAATGGTGTAAGCAAGATAACGGTGGTCGGGTGATATTCTACAAGTACCCACATGAACATACCCTGCAAATTAGGGATAAACAAAGGGTCAAACAAGGAAATATGGAATTATTGTTGTTTGGAATTCAAAATAGTCCAGGCTTCTACTTACCATGTTCTTGTGCAATTTCATTCCAGTCGAGCAATATTTCTTCATTTGCAAATCCTATTTTTGCATAATTGATCATATTCTGCACCCAACTTTTATTTTCAACAGTCGATTTCCGACACAAAACAGGGTACTCTTTTTTCTCTGGTATACACTGATAATACAACCTAAAAAAATCACATAAGTACAAATATAAATCACTGTTTTGTTATAACATCCACTAATGCATATGTAAAGCGGTAAATATAAACTTAGCCATTGCAAAGTGCATACAATAAATATACATGATTCAACCTCCAAGGATGTGGCGCGTTGGCAAGAGCCAGAGTCCCTCTAGCAGAGGTCTCAGGTACGAATCCAACTTTGCTGGTTTTCGGCCATTAACCACTAGAAGGCCACTGCCCAGCACAAACTGTGTTTTACCTATTCTCTAGTTAGTTTCCGTGAGTTAACCAGTAACGGGTTCTCACCGTCACAAGAAAGAAAACACATGATTCAAGTTTAGTACATAACATGTGGAAATGAGAACCAAAAATAAAGAAACGTTTCACAACTGACTTATTAAAGTCAATCATAGATTCATAGTAATATTCACATCTAAGGGAATGGGCACAACCCTCATACGAGAACATTCCCTCGCCCATTTACCCAATCACACAACGCCACATCATTTTCACTCAAACATACCCTCGCTTACCCTCATTAATACAGGCACAACCATCAACGGTCATATGTTTTAAAAAACACACCCGACCCGTTGCCTCAAGCCAATGCCGCACACCCTACCCGCCCAACCCTGCTCACATCCATGGCTCCGGTGTTGCTGCACCTACCCGAGTGCTGCACACCCTACCCGCATCAATGCCCCGAACACCCTAATATGGATAAAACTTATAAAAATTTACACCAATTTGTTTAGTCTATACTACTTCAAAGTTCAGGCAACAACTGAATGTGCTTAAAAATATCATTTCAGTATTTAACTCCAAAAAGTCAAAATCCAGTCTTTTAAGTTTTAACTCCATAAAGATTAAAACTTGTCAATGAAATTCATGTTTGTAACAAATAAATTTCACATAAACATCACAAACTCCACATACATGCAAATCTTTCCACTCAATATACAACCAAATTCCCACTTAGAATCACCTCTTAAAACCAAAGGTCAAAGTCAAAAACACAAACAACATGACACACATTCTTTAACAATTCATCTCATATTTAACATATAATCACAAAACAAATCAAAGAAGTACAAGACTTTACCATTGGCCCCAACGTTCAGGTGGGGTAGAAATATGATCAGGCACTCTTTTAACCATTTCAGAAAACAGAGTACTCTGTAATTTGTGGGTATCAGCCATGAAAGCTTCTGAGTAATTATTCTCATGGGTAAGGTAGTTAAGAAGATCTGGGTCATGGGTATTTGACATCCAGTGATATGGGTCATCCCAAGACACCCATGAGCTGTGACTTTAAATGGTATTTTCTTGGCTGCTGGTGGTGGTGGTTGTAATGATGGTGATGGTTTTGTGTGGTGGTGGGTTGAAGAATGGAAGAAAGAGTGTAGGGTGGTGTTTAATGGGTGAGTGATGGGTTTATATTTGTTGGTGTTTTTGAGTGTTGTGATGAAGAAGATGAAGGAAGCCATGGAAATGGTACAGAGGAGGTTAGTTTCATGTTTTGGGTAAATTGGGTAGGAAGGGTAGATGGAGGATTGCAAATTTAGTCCTTCTAGATATTTGGATGTGCATTTTAGTATCTAAAGATATGTAAGTGGCTAAGTGCAATTTAGCGAAAGATATTAGGGTGTGATTATAACTAATGATTTTTTTTTCTTTTTTTCTTTTTAATTTTTTTGAAGGGTGACTTTCTATGTACTGGACTGAATTGGTCACCAGGTTTCGTTTAAGACATTACCTGTCAGCTCCGCCCGCGAACGCGATATTCTATCGGGCCGCGGCCGCCGCGCAAACTGACCTTCGCCGGGAAACCATACTGCTCTCACACGAGAAACTCGTTAGGGTAACAGCTGGGTAAAACCGGGTTGTCCTCCGGATCGAACCATGCCTCAGTAGGAACTATCCATCATAGGGTAATGATTTTTTTTCTAACCAACACTAGAGGGAGGGGTGGACATGGGTAAGGGGACAAAACCTCGTCATGTAGGAATCATGTAGACCTTGAAGGCTTTGTCCTTCAAAATAGTAAGAGGAGAGGATGGTGAACCGTAAAGGAGCTAAAAAAGACAAAGTTGTTGGAAGACGACTGGACGATGGCCGTGGTCATCCAGTGGAAGGTGAGGTCTGAGTTTTGGCAAGGGTTATGGTAGAAATTTGATGTCTATTTGGCGAGGGCTATGGTTGAAGGTAATATGACAAGGCTTGTGGTCGGACTTCGAAGTGAGGTCGATTTGTACCCAGTTAGATGAAACTTGAATACTTTAATTTGGACTTTGCCTTGGAATTGTGGACACTTGTGGATGATTTATGCACTTTGGTAATGTGTTAAAAGGTGAATTGATAAGTTAATTGGTGAGATTTTTTGTTATTGATATGTGAATTAGGTTAGTTATCATGAGAAGCCGAAAACCATTCACACGTTGGGCTGAGTTGTGATTTCCTTTTTTCAGGTACTCATCCTTTCTTACACACCTTCATAAATATTTTTGGTCTTTGTTAAAAGTTCGGTTTATTAAGTGTAAAAAAGGTAATTTGAATGATCGAAGATTAACAAATATTTAGAATGCTTATTGTTTTGTTTAACCCGACTTGAACCGGATTGCTAACCCAAAACTTAGCAGAATTTTATGGGTCCGATGAGACTTCCGGCCCCTCCTATATTAAGTTCAAGATCCACCACTAGGGTCATGTCATCATCTCCTCTCATCACTCAATCTATGTTATACTCTTTCTTGATCCCCACCCTTTTAACCACATTTAGAGGGGGGGGGGGGGGGGATCGGGACCATGCTTGCGGTTCTCCCGGATATTCACAGGGTAGGAGGAGGCGGTGTGGTGTTCCCTACTCCCCGACCCTTCAACTGATCTCATTGGACACCTTTCACGAAACCATTTCATCCAGCCTAACTGGTTGCACCGCATGACATACTTATGTGAGCCCAATACTCTCTTTCTCGATTCTCTGATTTTAGCTCTTCGTATTCTATTTGGTAATTTGAAAGTAAAATATAAATCAATAGTAATAAAACAAAATATATTAAATTATTAGTAACAGTACTTATATAATCTCAAACTACTTAAAGTATAACTTGTACGTGATTTTAATCATATATGATCTCAGAATATCGTCTATAATATTATACCTATTTCAATGTTGAAAACATGTTCACTCGCTTCATGCGTTTGTTAATTCATATACCTTATAAATCGCTTTATCTGCTCTTGAATTCTTACAGGATATCTTACCCGGACTATGCATTGTTTAGGCTTATAGCAACAACTATAATCGTGTAATGTGATGCCATATTGTTTAAGTGTAAGAAAAATCAGAGGGAAAAAAAGGAGTGATCTCAATCAATCCACATCTTCTATTTAAGTATAGATGATCTAACCAACTTAAAAAACTTGACAATTTACTTGGTTAAACATTTACAAAAATATCACTAACTCCTATTGCTTGTCTAATAACAAATAAAGTTCAAATTACATATATCATTGTAGGTCATTATCGATATATGATATTGAATGAAATTTATGATTCTAAGTACGCAATTTTGTTCATTGAAATCACTTCTGCTTTGATTTATACATTTATGTGACACATCCTGACATACACATACATTTACCTTTAAACAATGTTAAACTACGCAACGGTTCAAAACATTTAGATAATTATACAATTATACAATAAATCTAATAATAACATTTTTAGTGAATAATCAAGATTAACCGAACAATCATAAACCCCTCTAGCTATTATCAAGTTTTCATTTCTTTTAGCTAATAAAGGTACTTGATATTTATTTGTAACATCATAAATAAGTTTTTAATTAACTTCTTTTAATGATAATTTAATCTTACCTTTAAAATCGATTTGGAAGTGTTATGTTTGGTACCACCACCGTCATTGTTCACAAAACGAGGTTTCTTGGATTCCTCCTTATGTTTGTAAAGAAAATGTATAGTTGAAATATATGCATGTTAATGTTATCTTGGATTCCACCTAAAACCAGTGAAGCCCTTTTATATTGAAGGAGCATATTACGAAATATTGGGGTTTGAGTTTTCCTTTGACCCAATAAAACAACATGACTCACTTTGATGTTTAATAATATTATTAATAATTATTATTTACTGTATAACATATTCTTAATAGTTCTGCACTCTTTTTTAGTGTTAAAAATAAACTTAATAAAATATCTTAAATCAACATACATATCACATAGTTTATTTCAATAATTCTGAGACCCAAATAGCCTAAAGTTATAGATTGTATTCATAATTCTTAGATCAACTAAAAACCATCTTAAAATCATTGGTGTTTCATTGATAAAAGCTCATATATCTTTGTGTGATGAGTTTTTAATTGTAACTCGTTCAGGGTTATTTGATTAAGCTACTTCATGGTTTACGATTGAATTTGTTGAAATATTTTACATGTTTTATTTAATTTATTATGAGTATAAAAACTTAAGGTTAAAGTTTATTTAATCCATAAAGTTAGGCCACAAGAAATGCTTGAACTACCCAGACTACTTGTCATAATGTCTCTCTCCTCTTTTATTAACGGCTAATGTTACCTCAACTATATTTTACACCAAAGAGATTGACGTGTTGCTAAATGCATCACCTTTATTTGTTAGTTTTGTATATTTTTTAGTCATTTATAGTGTGTTTTTAATTTGCCTTAGCTATTAATTAGTGTACGTGTGTTTGGTAGGTGTTGGCATGCAAAAGGAGTAAAAACGAGCTTAAATCATGAGGTATTAAGCACATGGGGGAAAGCGTTGAAGATTGGATGTTTTTTTTTTTGAGAAAAGTGTATTGGAAATGGAGATATTGGATGATGAAAGAAGGTTGAAATACGAAGACGTGGCCGTGAAATGAAGTTAGAACGGAGATTTATGAATAAAACAAGAAATCCGAATTCTGGGAGTTAGCGACCCGCGAAGATATCCTAGAGAAGGTTGCATCCTTATTATTACAGTTTTATTCTCAAATCAATTTAATTCAACATCTGCAATCACAACAATATTTTACTTAGGGCCGGCAATTTTGTATACGAACCCGATTACCTGACACGAACCTGAACGATCTTAACAGGTACAGATATAGCTTTTAACGGGTTTCGTGTCCTAAACAGGTAGACACGAATTTACCTGTTAATTTTCGTGTCGTATACAGGTAGTCAGGTTTCGTGTATCGTGTCTTAACAGGTTCGTGTATTAACAGGTCAGGTATACACGATTTGTCATCCCTAAGTATAATGTTCACAAATAGGTACTAACAGGTACGCAAACATGTATTAACAGGTACACAAACATGTATTAACAGGTACGCAAACAAGTATTATCTAGGTCTTTGGTGAACTTTTGAAAATTTTCTCTTACTAAATAGCTTCGTAAACATGCGATTAATATAATGGTCACAAACAGGTATTAACAGGTACTTTCCGTGTATACCTGTTAAAAAAATTAAAAGGTTCGTTTATCAAAAAACAGACACGAAAAATTTTCGTGTCGTGTACAGGTAGTCAGGTTTCGTGTACCGTGTCTTAACAGGTTCGTGTCTTAACAGGTCAGGTATACACAATTTGCAAGCCCTAATTTTACTTTATAAATCTTACTTTTACTTTATTTGTTTAATTGATAAATTGCTATTGACATTTTTCACATACTCCTCGTGGTTCGACAAACCTACTCCCTATATTACAATCCTTGTAGTTAAGGAGTTTTTTTTATACAGTTTTTTTATTAGCACTCGAAACGCGATCATACACCCTCTCTCCCCTACATCATCTTCTCAGCTTTTTGTCTTCTACTTATCACAACTTGCCAAATAACTGAACTGCAGCATGATTTGTACGCTTCACATGCCACCACCGATTTGTAGTTGTCGATGGTTGCCCCAAATGAGGGTATCGTCTACCAAAGTAACGATAGTTGCCGTTGCATGCCAAGTTTTACTTGTGGCACGACCACTCCATGTTGCCTTAAGTTGATAAGCTTATAATTTATTTGTTTCCTAAAATGTTTATAAACGTAAACGTAAATTTATAATTACCCAAGCACACCTTTAGAATTTTTACGTTTCTAGCTATGGATGGAGGGTATCATCAAATTTTCGTCAATGTCTCCAAATGACATGTTAGCTTCACATCAATTTTTTCCCAAACTCCCCAGCATTGTTCTCAAACTCTCCAAGTGTTACATGATATTTGTTTTTTTAGAATATCAAATTATTGAATAAACTTTTTTTATTGTACAAACTAAATTAACTTTATAATTAACATACAAATATATATACAACTAACTAACAATTCATTAATTTAAAAGTAAACATTTATCTAAAATACAATACTAACGTTTCATTTTGAAAGAATTGGTATAATTGGATCCTTGGATCTCCTCTTCTCATTCTCATTAATTTATAATACATCAAATATACAAGGATAAGGAAATACAATCTATTTACCATAATTACAAATTATTCTCATTAATTACGTATTACTGTCTATTACTCCCCCGCAGTCGAAGCGGAAGGGGACCGTATGCTTAGACTGGACCTGAAATCTTCGAACAGAACCCGTGGAAGACCCTTCGTAAATATGTCTGCAACTTGATAGCGAGTGGGAACGTGGAGAATGCGAACCTGACCACGCTGAACTTGTTCCCGCACAAAATGGATATCGAGCTCAATGTGTTTAGTGCGCTGATGGTGAACGGGATTCCCTAATAAGTAAATTGCACTAGCATTATCACAGTATACCAGAGTTGCTTTGGAGTGAGGTCTGTGAAGCTCAAGTAGGAGATTGCGGAGCCAGCAGATTTCGGCGACCACATTGGCAACGCCACGGTATTCAGCTTCGGCACTTGAACGAGACACGGTAGGTTGGCGTTTAGACGACCAAGATATCAAGTTGTCCCCAAAGTAAACACAATATCCACTAGTAGACCGTCTCGTATCTGGGCAGCCAGCCCAGTCCGCATCAGAATATGCTATCAGTTGAGGATTCTTGTGAGCGCATAGAGTGAGACCAAACGAAGAGGTACCTTGGACGTAGCGTATGATGCGTTTAAGAGCATCCCAATGTCCTGTCCGAGGCGCATGCATATACATGCAGACCTGCTGCACATCATAACTGATGTCAGGTCGAGTGAAAGTGAGGTACTGAAGAGCACCTGCCAAGCTCCTGTATAAAGTGGGATTATCGGAAAGGTCGCCTGACTGAGCTGAAGGTTTCACCACAGTCAATCCCAACCTGTTGGGAGCGGCCATCACAAACAAGGCGTGCCTTGTATCGTTCAAGTGTGCCGTCCGATTTAAACTTATGTTTGAAAAGCCACATGCATCGTATAATGTTCATGCCAGGTTGTCTCGGGACTAACTCCTAAGTGTTATTCTTAATAAGAGCATGAAACTCATTGGTCATGGCGTCGCGCCATTCCGGTGTGGACAGGGCCGTGGTCGGGTTTTTCGGGATGGGAATGAGAGTAGTGGTGGTGAGATTAAAGAGTTGTTTAGGTTTGAAAATCCCATCCATGGCTCGTGTGCGCATGGGGTGGGATGGTTGGACGGATGGCTGGTTCGGATGGGCTGAGGCTACGGTGGCAGGGGACGGATTGGGGTGGTTGGCGTTGGGGGAGCAGGCCGTGGGATTGGGCTGAGGTGTGGGCGATTGGGCTGGTGGTGAGACGGGGTGGGCCGTATGTGGAGAAGGGGACTGGCCGGTGGTGTAGTGGAATGGGCCGAGGGGGTATGAGGGTGTTGGGTCTATTGGTTGTGATGTGTTGGGTTAGGAGAATGTTTGTTGTGAGTTGAATGTGTAGTAGGAGTAAAGGTGGGTGGTATAGATGGTGATGTCGTGGGTTGGGTATGGGACCAGAGGTGAGGTGGGTAAGGGTCAGTGAGGAAATTATAGTCAGAGGTAGGGGAAATGTGGTGTAGTTGGTGAAAGGGGAAGGAACTTTCGTCAAAAAGAACATGACGAGAGATAGTTATTTTGTTGTTTTGATGTCAAGGCATTTGTATCCACGGTGGAAGTGGGGTAACCGAGGAATACACATGGGTAGGAACGGTGTTGAAGTTTGTGGATGGTGGTGGAGGGAATTAATGGGTAGCATAGGCACCCAAAAACTCTAAGGTGGTCATAGGTAGGCATTTGGTGGTATAGTAGTTGAGTGGGTGTTTGGTAGTTGTGGGTTTTAGAGGGGATTATGTTATGTAGGTATGTGGCGGTTTCAAGGGCATGGGGCCAAAGTGGGAGAGGAAGGTGCGATTGGGAGAGTAGAGTACGGGTGATGTTATTGATTGAGCGAATTTTACGCTCGGCTTTGCCGTTTTGGGATGAGGTGTAGGGACATGATAAACGGAACAGGATGCCATTTTTATCAAAAAAAATTCTTAAACGTGGCATTGACGTACTCCTTGCCGTTATCACATTGAAAGGTTTTAATTTTTAAGTGAAATTGGGTTTTAACAAGTGTGGAAAATTGTTCAAAGATGGTGAAAACTTGCGATTTGTTAGAGATGGGGAAGGTCCATAAGAAGTTGGTAAAGTCATCAAGGAACAAGACATAATATCGGGGAGCTCCACAAATCGCTGTGTACAATGTCAAAAGGTTGCAAAGTAGTATTATTAGATAAATGAAAAGGAAGTCTAACAGCTTTGCCAAAAACACATGGTTCACACAATTGTTTATTCAAAGAATTAAAATAAATAGAACTAGTGCGCTTTAAGGCTTGTAGTAAGGCAGGGCCCGGGGTGACCAAGTCTTTGATGCCAGAGCGTGGAGGACTGAGCAGCAGTGACAGAAGTGGAAAAACAGTGGATGTCTTTGTTGAAGGTGTAGAGATCACCGCTGCTGTCGCACCGGATTATAGGAGCCCGGGTCCTGTAGTCCTTCACAAGAAAACCGAAAGGGTCAAATTCGACAGAAACACAATTATCTCTGGTGAATTGACGTACAGATATTAGTTTTCTAATGAGTTTAGGTGCATAAAGTACACGGTTAAGGGTAAAGGGTGGATAGGGTGGTTTAAAGGTTTGGCGACCATGTCCTAAAACCGGAATACGCGTACCATCACCAACAATAATATTTTCATTCATGCTAGTATTAAAAATAGACTGGAAGTTACCTGAGTTAGGGTCCATGCTGATAGTGGCGCCAGTATCCATCACCCCTTGTGAATAATCTGGTGGGTTTAAGGACATAGTATAGAGTGCCTGTTGGATGTCGGTTGGAGAATAGGCAACATGGTTGGCTTGATTGGGTCTTGCACCGAGTATCCCTTGAGAGGGATTGGTGGCTGCCGTGGGTTGTAAGAGGGGTAGGGGCATGGTGGCGGTGGTGCGGACCATTGTTGCCATGTGTTTTGGGAAGGTTGAGTGGGTGAGGGTGTCCAGGATGGGTTAGGCAGTGTCCAGGTATAGGTTGTGGGGGATGTCCACTGACCAAACGGTTGAGGCCCGCGTCCGCGTGGCCAAGAGGGGCGGCCGCGGCCACGCCCTCGAGACCTGTTACGTCCACGAGTGGTGAAGGATTGGTCAGCGGCGGGTGAAGGGTTGGCAGATTGGGTTGGTGTGGGGTGGACGTGAGGGTTGGGTGGGGGGTTTGCGGTTGTGGCATTGAGTGCATGGGAGGCAGTTTTGGAGGCATGAAGGGCACGGTCGGCTTTTTTCGCTTTCAACCCGACAGAGTTGAGAGCGAACTTCGTTGAAAGAAGGGGTAGGGTCTTTTTGTTGGAGAATGGTAGAGATGCCCTCGTAGGCGTCAGTGAGGCCTGCGAGAACATGGAGGACCAGGCGCTTGTTGTCAATGGGAGCATCGACATTAGCAAGCTGATCGGCTAGGGTTTTCATGGCTTGACAATAGTCAGACATGTTGGAGAAGTTTTCAAGGCGGGTGGTGGCGAACTTTTGCATGAGTTGGATAGCACGGGCGTTTTTATTGTCATGGAATTGGCCCTCAAGTGCAGTCCAAGCGTCATGTGCAGTATCGCCAGGGGTGAAGATGGTTTTGAGAAGATCTTTGGAGATAGTACCATAAATCCATTGTAAGACAATGGCGTCAAGTCTATCCCAAAGATCAGTGGTAGGGTTGAGGGTGTCTGGGTTGGGTGGAGATAGGTGGTCAAGAACCTGGAACGCGCGACAGTGAATGCGAAAGAGTTCGCACCACAGGCCATAGGGGCCGGAATCGCTTTCCAAGATGACGGGAATGTAGTTTTTGATATTCGAAACTGTGATGGCTGGGTGAAGTTTTTCGGTGGAGGGTTGAAGGGTGGTTTGGTTCGGGTCTGTGACGGCGTTGGGATTGGGTTGATCGGCCATGGGAGGGCTAAGGTGAGGAGAGGCTGAGAAAGGAGATCAGAGGTGAGGGGATGAGCCGGTGACAGGGAGTCAGCGACGGCGGCCAGCAGCGGAGCAAGGGTGGCGGCAGGAAGGATATTAGGGTAAACACAATGATACCATGAAAGAATTGGTATAATTGGATCCTTGGATCTCCTCTTCTCATTCTCATTAATTTATAATACATCAAACATACAAGGATAAGGAAAATACAATCTATTTATCATAATTACAAATTATTCTCATTAATTACGTATTACTGTCTATTACATTTAAAACAATAAGAAATTAATCATCGATCGTCTCATGTTTCCATTGTAGCGCCGCGTTCAACATTGTGTCAGTATATTAATCGTGCTACTATAAGTTTTTGCGAGATGTAGAAATATTGATCATGTTGTGAGCTAACAAAGTTTCGTTTGAGAGAGACATATTGATTGTTGTGTGATAAAATTGGTTTGAATGAGCTTAAAGAATGTATTAAGATAAAGTTTTTAATCTCTTCAACATGACTTAAAATTATGTTCTGGGTCAGAATTAAATTATTCATAAAAGTTTATATATTAACAATTTAGTTAACTTCTTTAGAATTCTTCTACCAATGTGGGACACACTTTAGTCTCCTAATGTTGACCATTCATATAATATGCATCGTTCGAATGAACTCAAGTACAAATATACCGAAAAACTAAGATCATATGGCCAAAAAGTATCACTGGCATCACAACTGTAAACCAAATTAACATACTAATTAACAATGCATTGTTGAAAGAAAAACATGTAATATAACTACATAAGACAAAATTTCTATCTCTTTCAATCCTAAATTCTCTAAAAGAATCTTTTAGCTAATTTAAACAAATATAGAAAGAAATAAGTCCACATATCATGGGGAAGTAGTGGTTGTAGGGAGAGACTTGTTATGCACGGGCCTTCGTCTTCTCACGGGAGAGTAATCCATAGTAAACATGTGAGTTGGGTACGATCCTTCTTGCATAGACACTTTCGTTGATATAGTCGTGGTTGTTGCTTCTTCTTCTCGTCCTCCGTTGCGTGATTTATCTATGGGAATTGTTCATACAAAGAAGTTAAAAAGTATACTTGAAACCGGCCTTCTATTTTTTTAAAAAAATGAAACTTTATGTAAAAATGAATCGACTATATATCCACGTCGATGAAATTTGAGTTTTGTGATCTCTAGCAAGTTTTCTATGACGATATCTGAATTGCCAACTAATCAAAATTAGCATCTTTGCTATCAATTATTATTGTTTGCAATTTGGATATCGTCATTATGAAGTCTTTAGAGATCAGAAACTCAAATTTCGTCCTTGCAACGAAGAAACAAATAAAAACATTTACGAAAAAAAAACATATGAGTTTCAGTTGGTATTGATGAAGTACCTGATAAATCATCATTGTAAGACACCAAATCTTTGTTCGCAACACTTTCAACCTATCAATAAACAAACATACCGTATTTTCAACCCTATCAATAAACAAATAGGACATATTTATTAAGGACTGTCACATTTATTTGTTTAAGAAATGTTGTTTTTTTATTAAAGTTGTAAAGTAGTTGAATCAAACCCAAATATATTCTTCATTTGTTAGGGTTTTAAAACCTTGCCTTTGAATTGAGCATCAACTTTCTTGGCATTGCATGGAAACCGAGCTGGTGTTCATGACCTTGATCTGCAAAACATGCAAACATAATATAAATCTATCTAGTTAGAAGTTGCTCAAACAACCTAATGCAAGCTTTGAATCATCTTTAAAAATAAACACCATGAAATGTGTGTTTGTGTGTGATGATTAGAGAGATATACATGTTATATATAAAGTGCAAACATATACCTAAATGATGAGAAGATAGCACCTGGTGACCATTGAGGAAAACACTATTGATAAACAGTGAAAGTGAGAGTAACACTAAGAGCAAAATTTTGATCCCCATAACTAGCTAGTTACACAGATTGGTAGTATTGGGTGACTTGGACAAGAAAAAGAAAAAAGATCTTTTTGGGGAACTTATAGCAATCAGGTGACTTGGACTAGATTCTCTCAATGTGTATGTGTGCATGAGAGAGAGAGAGAAAGAGTACACAAAACACAAAGTGGAGAGTTCCAAAAAGAAACCAGTGGAGAGCAAACCATATTTATGCAACCTTTCAAGGGTTGGGGAGGCTTCAGTTCACCACACAATTTAGGGCTGGTACAACAGGTTACATGAACCTGTTAAGACGCAAGCCTGTTAAGACACGAACACGAAACCTTCAAACACGAACATGACACGAAATCTAATCGTGTCATTTTTTCAAACACGAACACGAACCTGTGTATAACAGATTAACACGATAAGGAACACCTAGTAAAATAATTTAACACGACAAGACACGATAAGACACGACAAGACATGAAAAGAAAAACGATAAGACCTGTTAAGACACGTACACGATAAGATAAGACACGGACACGAAACAGGTAAACACGAACACGACACGAGAATAAACAGGTCTTAACGTGTCGACCTGTTATAGACACGAAACCTGTTAAGGCCAAACACGGAACCTGTTAAAATCGTGTAGGTTCGTGTCAGGTTATCGTGTTCGTGTCTAAATTGCCAGCCCTACCACACATAGGGGTGTTTAAAGTCGGATTATCCGATTTTTAGATATCCAAAAATCGGATAATCCGAAATTTCGGATAATCAATATTGAGATCCGAATCCGGATCCAAAATTTTGGATATCCAATTTTCTGATATCCAAAAGAAATTTTGTGTACTTATTAAACATTGTGGACCAACTGTGCAAGAAATGCAAAGCACAGGGGCCAACCACACAATTAACCCTACGATAAATTGATGAATAAAATTTGGACTGAATTACAAGTTTTGTCCTTTAAGTTTACACCAAATTTCAACGGATGTCCTTTAACTTCAAAGTTGATTGGTTTTGTCCTTTAGCTTTTAAAATGTTGCACGTTATGTCCTTTAGTGCTAACTCAGTTACTTTTCGTCGTTAAATTAGATCACATGGATGGCACACGAGAGCAGAACTAGAAAATCATCACCCCCTTTCATTTCCCCCCTATTATAACACCATCTGAACCCTAATTTCCCAATTACTATCTGAAGATCGAAGCTGGGGTTCCAAATCCTCAAAATCAAAATGGTTTATTGTCGATGTGGAAGGGAGGTAGTCATCCTCACATCATGGACCGATAAAAACCCAGGTCGGCGATTCTATGCTTGTAATCAGGTTAGTTAATCTGAAATTTATTTGTGAAGTACCTTGATTTTTAAATTTAACGGGTGGATTCGTTGTTGTTAGGGACGAAAATGTGGATTCATTGGTTGGGTTGAGAAAAATAGATGTAATACATTGCTTCAGTTCCATTATATCCCAACAAATCCATCATCAGACCCACCTTGTGAATAGAAACTGATCAATATCTATCAAGTCGACGTAATCAGTCTTACCTGCCACATATCTACGGCCCCGAGGAGATGTTAGCCTACCACTATGATGCAGGATAATGGTGAACAGATTCGGATAACAATCTGCAACATTAATAATCAACATTAGTAATCAACATTAAACCCAAAATTTTAGGGTTTATAGTAGACAAAAACTTAAACTTTACCATATATCTCTAAAACGTCATGATCGTCCAAAGATTCTCGAAAAACCCAGCCTTTCTGTGCCTGATCATTCGCTGCTCTCACCATTTGTGTCGAAACCCTGTTTTCAGAAACGTAAAGGGTGATATGTGAGTATGGATTTTAAAGTGAAGGGTTTCCAGGTGTTATATTTGGGGGGAAATGAAGGGGGGTGATTTTACTGTTTTACCCTCGTGTGCCTGGCACGTGATGTAATTTAACGACGAAAACTAACCCAGTTAGCAACAAAGGACATAAACGTGCAACATTTTAAAACTTAAAGTACAAAACCAATCAATTTTAAAGTTAAAGGACATCCGTTGAAATTTGGTGTAAACTTAAAGGACAAAACTTGTAATTCAGTCTAAAATTTGAGTCACTTATATATGTATATATTTACGGAGAACATATATATGGCAAAATGTATATGAAGATGTATTTTCTCGTTCTAGCTTTGAATGCACAGGAAATGTGCATGCCTTCATTAGAATCGAGCATGGAAACATATCGCCTTGTAAGATGATTTCTAGAAAGTTTTAAATGTGTAATAATATGTGTTTGAGACAATGATGAAGTTATAATGTTAACATACTTTCTTTTTTTTTTTGAACGGCCAAACAACTTTTATTATCAAGCTAGCAAGAAGCTAGCAAAACAACCAAAAACAGTCCGAACCATACAACAATACCCCGCAAAACAAAACAAAGCGAAAACCCAAGGAAACCAGGAACCCGAGACTAACCCATACACAACCTGTCAAATCTACCCCAAGAATCCCACGACATATTCGACAACCGACCTCTATTTGTAATCCACAAGTATGACATCACCTTAATTTCTTCAAAAATCTTCCTCGTTGACAATTGTTTCGCGTTGAAGATCAGATCATTCCTAGCACGCCACAAACTCCAAAACGTAGTCAAGACAACACCATGAAACACCTTCTTCTGGCGTGTACCTGAAATGGCCGAATGGTGGTATAGGAGCAGATCCTTTACATGAAAAGCGAAGCACTGCGGCACACGACACCAATCAAAAACAGCGTGCCAAACATCCGCAAACACCGCGCACCCTGTGAATAAATGGTCCACCGTCTCTATCGACACACCGCACACACGACAAAGAGGAGAATCCACTGGAATATGCCGACGAGCCAGAGCATCCGCTGTTGGCAGCCTATTAAGA
This sequence comes from Ambrosia x helenae, assembly GCA_030844895.1. Taxonomy (NCBI): domain Eukaryota; kingdom Viridiplantae; phylum Streptophyta; class Magnoliopsida; order Asterales; family Asteraceae; genus Ambrosia; species Ambrosia x helenae. The sequence continues at coordinate 4,252 of JAUTDX010006695.1, read as the reverse complement.
AAAGCTCTCCAAGCGACGATACTCACTTTCTTAGGGACCCAACTACACCAAACAAAATCAGTCTTCGGCAGCTGGTTCGACGCCTCAAACAGTGTCTTTTTAACGCCTTTTACTGAAAAACCCACCTCTGACCCAGTCAACCAGTCCCACGTATCCGAGCCAGGCTGCAGAACAACTCCATTTAGGTCGACCAGCAAATCAGCAAGTTGCGCCTGCTCTGCAGCATCCAGCACAGGCCTTCGCCACTCCCAAGCCCACTGAATAGAACCATTAACCTGCACAATACGATCAGCCACCACAGAAAGTCTGTTCCTTTCAAGCGCGAATAAAGCCGGATACTTATTAGCTAATGACATGTCCGATAACCAGATGTCATGCCAAAACAGGATTAAATCACCGCACTTAAGCTTCCCTCTGACCATTCGCTGCACATCAACATTCAATCTGCTCAAAAGAAAAGGAGTGTTCGCAATTTGTTTCCAAGTGCCGCAAATAGAAGCCTTCATTGGGATAAAGTTCCAACCCCTACCAGTAGCGTGAATTGACCACACCACTTTACGCCACAAAGCGCCTTGGTCTTCTTTGAAACGGAACCACCACTTCGAGAGCAATCCTAAGTTTGCGTCTCTAAGCGAACCCAACCCGACACCACCATATTCAATCGGAACGACCACCTTTTCCCAGGCCAACCAGCTCATTTATCAACCTCTTCGGTACCACCCCAAAAGAAAATCCGCCTCAACCTCTCCAGGGAATCCACTACTTGGTTCGGTGCCCGGAAGATGGAAAAGAAGTAGAGTGGTAAAGAGCTCAAAACCGACTTCAGGAGCGTAATCCTACCCCCATTTGAAAGTGATTTAGCCTTCCAGCAAGACAAGCGTTTCTGAAAAGTCTCGACAACCACGTTCCAACTACGTACCAGATTCATGTTACTTGCAATAGGGACTCCAAGGTGTACAAAAGGCAATCTACCTGAGGCACACCTAATCAGCGATGCAAGCTGGGACACTTCAGTCTCATCCACCCCAACTCCATATAAAGAGCTTTTTTTGGAGCTAATCTTCAAACCCGACACTAAATAGAACCCCCGCATCAAACGTCTCAGGTTAAGCGCGTTCACGGTGGACCACTCCCCACAAAAAATTACGTCGTCCGCATACATAAAATGAGTCACCAGAGGCCCGGAGTCAGCCACGTGAATACCATGGAAGGCGCCAATCAACGACGCCCGTTTCATAATACAAGAAAGACCCTCCATGGCGATAATAAACAAAAACGGGGACAATGGGTCACCTTGTCTGAGACCCACACTCGCAACTGAACTCGTAGGACGGAGACCCGTTCACCAATACAGAAGCACGTGAGTTCCGGACTAAAGACATGACCCAACCGCGCCATTTAGAAGAAAAAGTTCATTTGCCCCATAACATCGTCTAGATAGTCCCATCTCAATGAATCATAGGCTTTAGCTATATCAACTTTGAGAAATAACCCCTTCTTTTTGAATCTCTTCATCCAAGCAATAGTCTCATTAAGAATAAGCGGGCCGTCTAGAATATTGCGTTCAGAAATGAAAGCCGTCTGCTCCTCTGAAATAATCCTTGATAATACGTTCTTAAGTCGAAGCACTAACACCTTAGAAAGGACCTTATTTAAGACTCCAACCAAACTTATAGGTCTAAAGTCCGATAAGGTCGACTGATCACGTCCCTTAGGAATCAGCGCAATAAAGGCCGAAAAACAACAGCAGCGACAGCCCCATTCGCATAAAAAGACTCAAACAACTTCAAAAAATCAGCCTTCAAAACGGCCCAAAAATGCTTAATAAAAGCAAAGTTTAGACCGTCAGGCCCGGCGCTTTATCACCATCGCAATCCCAAACAGCTGCCGTTATTTCCTCTAAAGAAAATTCATTATCCAGGGCATTAGATTCCTCCGAAGAAAGCCTACGAATACCCGGACACGTAAATATAGGCCTAGACTCCCTTTTGAGCGCAAACTTATCCTCAAAAAATTCAGCAATCTTAATCTTGACTGTATCCGGATCCGAAACCCACGAGCCATCAACATGAATTCCATGGATACGATTACTAGCCGAATTCCGCCGAATAATATGATGAAAATATTTCGAGTTTTCATCACCATCAACCGCCACTTTACCCTTGATTTTTGCTTTGCGTCTAATGCCTTCAACCGTTCTTCTTCAAAAATAATCTTTTTAGCTTCTGCTCTGGATTCTAACTCACTAGCGTCCAAAGCACGTTGATCAGCAAGCCCTTCGAGATTTTCCAATCTTGTCTTTGCCTGTGCCAACTTAAAATCCCGTTTTTTGTTTTCCACACCAATCCATAAACGCATACGACTTTTAGCCACTTTAATTTCGCCGCTAGAGCCAAGTCAGAGGGCCCCCGAAAAAACAAAATTATCCGCAATATTTCTGATAAAGCTATCGAACCCCGGGACCTCCAACCACGAGTTAAAGAACCGGAAAGGCGTGTGGCCATAATCCGTGTTTTTTAACGATAGAACAATAGGGCTATGTCCGAAAGCAACCTCGTAAAGCCATTACCTTAGCGCTCGGCCATAAACCCAAAAATCACCACAAACTAGGAACCTGTCCAGCTTACTTAACTTATCACCCGCACCTGACATATAAGTGTAATTTGTGGCCACCCATGTTATATTCAAACAATTCTGCATCACGAATAAAATCAGCAAAAGCACAAGCATTTTGGGATACGAACTCGGAGTTTACCCTTTCTTCTGGACACAAAACATCATTAAAGTCTCCCAACAACAACCAAAGGCCACAAAAAGATCTTCTAAACAACAATAACTCATACCAAAAAGCCCGTCTGGCCGCTGGATCATTAGGAGCGTGTACGTTAGCTACGTTCAATAAGACTCCTGAATGAGCCACTATACCCGAGACAATTAAGACATGTTTCGCTTTAACAACCCCACCTGCTTAAAACAAACTGGATCCCACCAAGATATCAAACCACCCGCCGCCCCATCCGAAGACACATAATCAAAAAGAAATTGAGGAATTACTCCAACAAGAAGAAAGCAAAAAAGTCGAAGGATCAGACACCTTAGACTCTTGAACAGCCATGAAATCCGCACCTTGATTTTGTTTCAAACTTCTCACCCACCCGGGTTTACCATCTCTCCGAATCCCACGCACATTCACGGACATGAAATTCATCGATTAACCCCTTCTTCATTTCCACCACAATCTCATCAGCGACCGCCCCTGAAAAAGTTCCCAAATCCACACCCACGAGAGCGCAGACCTTCACAGTTGCATCAACTTCAGAATTAATGGCAGACGCCTCCTGAACCAGGTCAGAAAACCCCACCTCAGGAGGACCCTCACCCGCCACCGAAGCCTCTGTTGTGACCGGAACACCCTCCAGCCTACACCCCCATCACCAGACACCGGCTGAGCATTTACCAAGACAGGAGGAGTCACCACCTCCACGTCGACAACCGCCTCCTGTAAATTAAGATCCGAGCAACGAGGTTGGGAAGCTTGAGGTTCAGAACACTTCTCAGGAGAGCTACTGATCAGAACACGAGGCCTCTTCCTACTAGTATTTTGATTGGACCTACCCAAATAAAAATCCACTGGCCCAAAAGTGAACTGCCCATTAGAAAAAGAGAACAAGGATTGGGCCCCCTGCTGAAAGCCCACTTGAGGACCCAAAGAGTTGAATTTTGAACCTCCACAATTACAGCCACAAGAAGAAGGAAAGTCAACCCTGTCTTGAATGTTACCCGAAAAATCAGGCTGAGAATTTGGCAATCCGTTAGACCCGTCACCAATCTCCGTCTCCACGTTCTCAGCCGCCGGAGTGTTACCGGAGGCCGCCGGCACTTGGTCCCTAATTTCGCCTTCTTCCATATCATCGTCACGGGTGACCCACGACACACGGCTCGAACTCCGGAATCCACCCAGAACTCTCTTCCACCACCCAAATCGTATGCGACGAGTTTTTCCAGATGATACTAACTTTCTTCATCAATCCTGGACATCACCTTGGTAAGCACATGCGTGTACCCTACCGAGTTATCATCACCATCCCACGAAAATTCGAAGGCCACACCACATCACCAAAAAGCTTACCCACCTTATCGTACAGTACATTCTCGCGAGCGCACACCGGCATCCCTACCACTTTCAGAACCGCAATCCGATCACAAGGTAAGGCTTGGCCTGTCCATGGAGTAACAGTGACCAAAACCTTGT
>JAUTDX010006694.1:0-23605 GCA_030844895.1 Ambrosia x helenae | reverse complement strand
AACACTACCAACCTCCAAATATTAATATCTCAAATCTTATATATCAAAACACCCGGAAACGTTCGTCATACATATTTGGATCCCCGGTCCGCCCCGTCCCGGTTACCGATCCGTTAACGTCTAGTCACATAAGTTCACATAATCACATAGTGGCACATAATCTCAACACGTAAGTTCATGATAATTACATTACACCAAGTCACCAACGTTCCGGGTTACCTACTTGTATACATAGTCCGGTAATTCCCCGAATTACCATCTCATGCAGTTATTAACCTATAACTGTGCAACGCATACTCATCCTAACTAACCTTAGTTAACCAAAATGCATGGAAAGTATATACAAGTAACTAGAGTCTAGTTAAAGTGTTAACCTGAAATTACGGGGTATCACATAAACATTCTCCTATTTTATGCCGCTGAACATTCCATTAATATTTACCATTCATTTAATGTTCCATCTCTTAACTTTCATAAACAATGACACTTAGATCTCAACACTGTTGAAAGTCTCCTCAAGTGTAAAGTGTGTTTGTTTTCAACAAATGTTGGCTACCAGTTGTTTGTTGAGAATAATATAGATTGTCTAACAGATGTTATCTACTTAATACTAACTGTAGGTCCATGGAATGGATCGATTACAAGCTAGATCAGACAGATCTATCAAGGTGCGGAATCCCTTGATAGATGTTTATGCAAACAATGAATTAACGAAACAATAACGAACACGAAAATACTTACAAACCGGCTTGTCTATTGATAAATTTTATAAGGAATAATATCAATTACAAGCACATGACCAATCAAACCTAGCCAACACCCCATGCAAGGTATTTATACTTGCATGGGTGTACGATCAAGGTTTCTTTAAACAGACTCTTTAGAACAGTTTTATATCAAAGTTAATATGCAGCGGAAATAGTAAATGTTCTAAGTTAACAGTTTCACTTTTTGTATCAGTAAATGCCCCCCTCAAATGATTAATCAAAGTGCAATAAGTTTATATGAAATCTAAGCAGTTAATGATCAAAATAGTTGAAATACATTCAAGTAAAATCTCATATAATGGACAATGAATTCTGATTCAAAGTTTGTATATTTTCCAAGTTAATAAATAGAAGGTATGAACCCTTCTATTTATATACAACAAAACGTATATACAAAGATAATAAGTGTCTAATACTATAACAGCTGTAACATTGGTACTTGTACAAAATATCTATTAAAATACAATTAAACTATAAACTGCTGAGTTTAGGGCGATGGGAAGCTCTACAGAAACTACTGATTAAGTATCAAATTGCTGATGAGTAAACCTTTAGAATTTGTTCTTCAGTAGTTGTTCTACAGATGTTCTGTCTAGTTCATCTTCAGAACTTACTATTCAGCACGAGTTGTTTCATTATCAGCTCTTCTTCAGTACTTTCTCATTTCTACTTCAGCACGTGTAATACTTCTAACAAAAGTTTGCAGAGAGAATATTAGACTACGGTTGAAATACTTATCAATCCTCTTTGACCCAACAATCTCCCCCTAGATTGATGAAGCCAAAACCTTATCTAATTTATTTATAGTTTCCTCTTCTTCTACTGTCAAGGATTCTCGAAATTTCTTTTATCATTGAGATTTTGAGTTCATTGACTTGTTGACCTGTGAGAAGTGGTCCTTGTTCTGGTTCCATGAACTGAACAATGAGAAGATCACCATCTGATAATTTGTTCAACTCAATCTTGTGATGTAGCACTTTGAGGGATCAATCTTCTCTTCCAGGACAAATGGAGTTGGACTTGTGGGTAAAGTACCATTTGGCTATTAGAGACTTAGATTTGTCAAAGTCTTTCTTGTAAGGTATTATTTGATGGTTTAAAGATAGGTCTGATCTTGATTGGTCTTTTATTTTAGATATGATCAGGTTGGATCTCCTTCTATGTTTCAACTTTATACAGCATCAGGTGTATCACTAGGAATAGTAATGTGGTGTTCGGGATTACTTTGGTCTGCTTTTGATTAGTGATGGTCTGCTTATGTTGATATACAAATGTTGCAGGATCCCAATCTTGTGTAATCGGAGGCTTTTCTTCAATCATAAAGTTCATCTTCAACTACGGTGTTGCCTTCAATTAACACCATCTTGAAGTCTGTCTTTACTTGTTCCCTTGATGTTTTCTGTTTCTTGGCAGATGTTTTGGAAAGAGGCCTTCTTGTAGAATCATAAGTTTGAGAAACTTCTAATGGCTTGAATTTTTCAGGATTTGATTTCTGCAAGGCTTTGAATCTTTTGTAAGTGTCATTAAGGTCAGCTTCTTTCCATCTTGACAGTTGAGGTTTTGAACCATAATCATTTGCTGCCAATTCTTCTATAATCTGTGTCCTTTTCATCTTCTTTTCTTTTTCAACATTTTGTCTTCCTTGAATCAGCTTTACTCTGTATTCAAGTTCAGAAGATGATAAGTCTCGGGGAGATATTTCTTTCTTGTTGTTCTTTACAATCCAGCTCATCAGCTGTTGTCTTTTATCTTCCTCAGCAATCAGGATCTGTTCCTCAACAATCCTTTCTTCTTCATACCTAGTTTCATATGTTTGTAATTTTTCATTAAAGCTCATATCTTCCCTGACCTCTATGCAATTCCAGATTTCATCTTCCTTAGCCTTTATTTGTGCTGCCAATAAACTCTTCTCCATTTCTTCTGATGAGAATGCTATTGGTGAGGGGTTTAGAACAGGTTTAGTGGTAGGCACAGGAATTTGGGGTGGAATTGGATCGGTAGATGTTTGGATAGAAGGTTCAGTTTGGGTTTGAGTCACAACTACTGAAGGGTTGGTCTGAGTACCAACTATTGAAGGATTGTCTTCAGCACTTTTAGGTTGGTCTTCAAAAGTTGTGTTTGATGACTTGGAAGCATTAAGAGCTTTTTCTCTAAGGATCCTTTCCTGTTTTTTCTTGCCAGTTTTGTCTTTCTTTCAAGGCAATTTCTTGTTTAGTTTTAAAGGACTCTCTTTGGGCATCCTTGAGTTGTTGAGCCTCCCTTGCTTTCTTAGATTGCTCAAGTGAATTTTTTTCAAGAGCCTTGCCTTTGGCTGGCATCTCCCCCTTTTTGGCTTCATCCACTTCCGGAAACCAAGGAGCAGGAGGTGCAACACCAGATAAGTATTCCAGTTGCCTTCTATTGTCTTCTACTCTTCTTGACAACTGTCCCAACTTTGAGTTTATTGCATTGTTTATCATCTCAAATTGTGTTGTGTTTTTCAGTTCCATTGCAGTTGTAAAGGTTTGGAGATGTGAGGAAATAAGTTGGTGGATCATCTAGTATAAGGGTCCTGCTGGGCTGCATAGTTGGTTCAGGTCTATGCTAACACCAGTGGAAGATTGGGTAGGCTTTTGTGAGTGAGAAGGGGGTGTATTTGGGTCATCCTGAGTGTTAACTAGGGATGCCACTTTTGGGGAATTTGGGGTTTAGTGGTCTTTAACTTGATCTTCTGTGACCAACTCCTTGAGTTTGGATACATTAGATTCAGGACCTTCACAATCAGCCGTCAATTCATTCTGTAGAATGGTTGAATCATCATCCAAATTAATGGAATCATCTGAATCCCTAATGACATCATCCATAATGAGGTCATCAATTGTATCATGAGCTAGCCCAACCTTGTAGTCTCATGAACCCCTTTATCTTGGTTCTGGGATTTCCTGCCTCAGGCATAAGTCCTTCATCAGCAGTTACCACAAGTGAGGTCTTAGGAATGCTACCACTATCCTTTGATCCATCAAGGGATGGTAAAGAGTAGTGGCAGCCTCATTTATACCTAAGGTTTCTAAGATTGGGCTTAGAGTCCTTGGTTCCTCCTCATCTTCTAGGTCAGAGCTGATAATCTCCTCATTAGTGGCTTTTTCAGCAGTTTCATCCCCTGTTGTATGTGGTGATTGGGGAGTGCCAATTTCCACTGTTGTGTGTGTTGGTGATTGTTCAGGTTCAGTGGATTTGGGAAAATAGTTATAGGCTCAGTAGCTTTAGTAAGGGTTTTAGAAGTTTTAGTCTTTTTGGACTTCTTCCTTGAAAACTGGATAGAAATCTTTTTGGCTCTTTGGGGTGATGGGGATGGATGTAACTGAGAAGAAGTTTCAGTTATATTTTCAACAAGTGCAGAGTGTACATCAGCATCCTTAGGCATCTCAACCTCCTGAGTTGCTTTTCTTTTTGGGTTGGTGGGTTTGGATTTTTGCTTCAATTAGGCTTTTTAGTTTATGGAGAAATGGGTTTTGAAGATGTAGGGTTCCATGGAGATTGTTTCTTATTCCCCTTGGTCATCTTCTGGCATTGAAGTCGGTTTGTTATGCCTTGAGTACACTTGTGAGGTTTAAAGGGTTTAGTTTTGAAGTGTTTCCCACAGGTACCTCTTCACCAAGTTCCTTAATAATACAGTGCATTAGGAACCTTGGGTATAACAAAAAAAAAAGTTATCATTTTGGTGATGCAACACCAACTCATTGAAAAAGTTTGAAGACGCCCTGAAAGAGGTTTCATTCACTATGAAATGGAAAATTGGTTGTAAAGTAGAGGGCATCTGATCATAAGAGCCAGTTTTGGGACTCAAGCACATGATAATGTAATGAAACGATAATTTGTATTTTTCATGAAAAAATCATTTGTAAATAGTGGCATGTGAAAGAGTACCTTGGTAACCACACTCTGCCATGGTTAACTGGACAGTTCCAGTAGGAATTTGTTCAGGGGCTTGAGCATCATTAAGACCTAATCTTATCCCCAGGGTTTCAGGTGTGATTGCCATGGTCTTCCCTTTGATCGTCGTCTTCAGGGATATGACCTTATCATTAACAGTTACTACCACAGTGTTTGCCCAGAACTCATTGAGAGTTTTAGTATGGATTGGTGGGTCAACAGTGAACACTGTGTAGTATTGGGATTTTTCGACCAAATCTATGTTTTCTTAGTATTGGGACCAGGATGGATCCTTGGTGAAATAGGCTTTTTGATTGTGTCCCTGTTTGAGTATGAGAGCCATGGTATTTTGCAATTTTTACAATGTTTTTAGGTTTGAGAGGTTTTCAGAGAGAGGGAATGTTTGTTTTTGAAATGATAAGTATGAAAAGAGGGGTTTTCAGAAGTTTATAAATGCCTTAGGTCAAACTTCTGATGGGAAAGGTCTGATTTACCCTTATTGATCAAACTTCTGATGAAACAAAAAGTATTCATTAGTAGTTTCTCATTTTCTCTTTAGTAGTTATCAACAACTGATAAGAAATCATATTAAAACACCCAAAGTAACTTCCAATGATCTTTTATTATCAGTAGTTACATCTTTTTAGAAAAATATTCCCAAACTGTTGTTTTGTACATCTATAGTTTCTCTCTTATAGTTTATTAAAGGTTTTGAGACAGATGAAAATAAGTAAGTGAAAGTAAAATATGTAAAGAAAAATGAAAACACTTACAGATTTTACTCAAAGTTATGCATCCCAAGCATGGATACTAACCTCTGAAATGTTGAGATAAGGAAGTGGTATCCTTCATAAAAAGAAACATCCTGACTAGATTTGGGGTCCCAGCCGAGATCATTTGTGATAATGGATCTCAATTTATCACTAAAAGGACAACCAGTTTTTGTGAAAGTTTGGGAATCAAGATGATAACTTCAACACCTGTCCATACTCAAGCTAATGGACAAGCAGAATCCTCCAATAAGATCATTGTTAACAATCTAAAGAAGAAGCTATGAGAAAAGAAAGGAAAATGGGCAGAAGAACTGCCATTTGTATTGTGGGCTGGTAGAACTACTTCTAAGAATGCAACTGGCCAAACACCCTTTTCTATGGTTTTTGGTACAAAGGCTATGCTCCCAAAAGAGATAGTGATGCCTACAGCTAGAAAACATCTTTAGGATGCAACTACCAACTCAGAAGCTTTATTACAAGATCTTGAAGTGGTGGATGAACTCAAAGATGCTACTAAATTGAGAATGGTAGCTTACCAACAAAGGATAGCCAAAGCATACAACAAGAACATAAGGATTCGAAGGTTCCAAGTAGGAGACTTGGTTCTAAGAAAGGCTTTTCAGAATACTACCAAACCAAGTGATGGTAAACTAGCTCCTAAATGGGAAGGACCATATCTGATTGATTCTGAGGCTGGTAAAGGAGCATACTGGCTCTCAAATATGGAAGGTGAAATCCTCCCTAGGTCTTGGAATGCAATTCATCTAAAGTACTATCACATGTGAGGTATGAAATCATCTATCTTTATTTCACTTTTCCTAACGATATTACAACTAACATGGTCTAGAATATAGTCCATCCTGAGAATTTTACAGAACCATCCTGGAGATGGAGCTTTGAAGACTAGGGGGTTGGCCACCCTCTCCTACGTTAAGGTATCCGATACCTTCTTATGTTTAAAGGTTTTCACCTTTCTCCCGATTTGGATTTATGCACCCCGCCTGGAGCACACGTATTCATGTATATCTTCAAGATGGTGGGACCAGTTCATGTAATAGTGGCTGACAATTTCATCATCTTTGGAGTATACATTGAATCCCCAAGCTTTAGGCATTTTTCAATGTCTCTTATATTTGGCCTAGTCTCCAGCCATCCTTAGGCTATAACGCTAGTTCATCTTTGACCATGTCGCCAGTCATCCTCAGGCTGTAACGCCGGAATGGGCTTAGCCCCAGTTTTATAATGCCCTGTCGCCAAAATGTTATCTTTATTCACCTTCCTACAGGTTATCTTTAAGTATTATTGATAAACTTTTATCAAAGACAGAAGATATATCAAGGATATAACAGACTTAAATACTAGCGACATCCTTAAGATGAAGCATATCCTAAGGATGGATAGAAGATATCTTTGGAAGAATGAGAAATATCCTAAGGATGGAACAGAAACTAGGGATATCCTTAGAATATTATAGTTTATTAAGAGATTAAGATGTTTCTTAATTTCTTATCAGGGAACTTGAAGACAGTTTGCTAAACTCATCTGAAGATAAAGGTATACTTCTACAACTTGTATTTTCTATTCTATGTTTGCAATGCAGGATAATAAAGAAAAGAAAACACAAGGATGAAGCGTCAAAAGATTACCATTTTATTTAGACAAAATTACACGAATGGTGCCTATGGTTTTCATGTAATAACGCCTTAAGGTACTAAGCAACTTTTTTAACTTCTTTAGGGCCCATGGTTTAGTTTTTGTAACGAAAATGGGTATTAAGGTTTGTTTTTAATAAATGTATTTATTTTTAAGATTTATAATTAAATAAGGAATATTTAATTAAAACATATTGTTTTATTAAATGTATTTATCTCATTATTTATAAAAATAAATACACTTCTAAGATAGATAAAACGTTCTAAATGTTATTAACGAGTTGACGCTAACCCGCGCGTTGCTGCGTGATGCTGATTATAGTTTCTCATTTATTAACTCGAAACCAAATTCGCTAGTGCTTATACTTTTTAGTGATCCGTAAGAAATCCATCAAATATACAACAATCAAGAGTGTGGCTTGGGTGGCAAGATTTCAAATTTTGAATGAATGAATTATTATTATTTATTATTATTATTATTATTATTATTATTATTATTATTATTATTATTATTATTATTATTATTATTATTATTAATGGAAAACAGCATGGGTTTGCAACTTTGGCTTTGTAGGTATACTTTGGGGGTTACCATAGATGCATTATTATTAGGTTGATCGTCAAAGGATCAAACATTGTTGAAGATAATAACAAATCACCATCAACTTCATAACATTCCTAGAGCAACTCCATACATCAATATGAATTAACTTGCTTAAATTATTATACACAATAAATGAATATAATATTATAATCTTTTGGACTTGGTAAATTCAATTGTAGCCTGCCTGTTTGTTAAAAAAAAGTAAATTCAATTGAAGGTTATGAATATTACTTGCTTCATTTTGTTTCTTAATAAAGTGATGCATCAATTTACGAATCGACGAGGCGTTACTTATTTTAGCATTTCGCTCTATTAAAGGATATATCGCTTCGGATGGGTTAAAACTTAAAACGACGTATCCGTTCGATAAAGTATCTACCGGTTTGAAACATTCTTCTTGATTCGGTTTAATAACAACCGAGTATTCCTTCAATGAGTAAAGATCAAATACATATAGTTTTTTTGTAAGAACTGTGAGAATAAAAGGGGGTAAAAAAAAATTTTTTTTTTTTTTAGAATTTTTTTTTCCCATGTGCTTAAACATTCTTTCTAGATGAATAATACAAAAAAAAATTAAAAAAAAAAAATTTTTTAGTGTAATTACGTCATTAAGGTAAATACATTAGTTTACACTAGAGTAATTATGTAATTACTCTACACGTAATTACTCTACACCAAAATTTTTTTATTTATTTATTTTTTTAGTTTTCAATACTATAATACATGTTTAACAATATGGGGAAAAAAAATTTTAAAAAAAAATTAAAAAAAAATATCCTCCTTTGATTCTCACAGTTCTTACCAAAAAAGCTATTTGTACCGGATCTTTCCTCTTCCTTCAATTGCCGTGGCTTTTATCATAATAGTTTTTTCGATGGAATCTCGCACACCGATAAAAAACAGGGATGGTTGCAATCCTGATGCGTTGATGATCAATAATGCAAACGATCAATTCGGGGTTTGAATGAATCTTTTCACAGACATAAACAATCACACACTTTGATATGAGGGCGCTGTTAATTTGTTATCTGAATACAGAAAGGAAACGTTGGTTTGGGGTTAAAAAGTTAACGTAGCCGTCAACCGGTGTTAAGTTACTTTTTGTATAATATATAAATTTATTTATGGATTTTAATGAAATTCAAAAAATGATTTTTACCTTGTAGGTCCAAACCTACCAAGCCCACCAGTTCTTGAAGAAGAAAAAAAATCTTTCTTTTTTTTTATTTATAAAAATTCAACTTCTGTTTGTTTCTATCTTTTTTAATTTTCTTGAATTGGCTTTGCATCTTTTTGGCCAAAAATAAAACTTAATTCAATCACATAAAGAAAACATTTCTATAAGTTAAATCCAAGTTATTAGATTAATAGTTGTAACCATAACACAAGTCCATCCAACATTAAGTTAAATGTTTTCTTTATGGTTACAACTATTAATCTAATAACTTGGATTTATATTTATAAATAATGTGATAAATATATTTAATAAAACAATGTTTTAATTAAATATTCCTTATTTAATTATAAATCTTAAAAATAAATACATTTAATAAAATTATGAGTTAATTACATGGTTAGTCCCTGTGGTTTATCTAAAGTTTCATGTTTGGGTACTAAAGGTTTTGTAAATGAAGTTTAATACATAATGGCCCTCTAGTTTATAAAAAGGCATTTTAATCACTTTAACTAAAGTTAACAGAAAATTTAACGATAGTTAGTATTAGTACCCAACATTGTTACAAAAACAAACCTTAATACCCATTTTCGTTACAAAAACTAAACCATGGGCCCTAAAGAAGTTAAAAAAGTTGCTTAGTACCTTAAGGCGTTATTACATGAAAACCACAGGCACCATTCGTGTAATTTTGTCTTTTATTTATTTATCAAAAGGATATCAACCCCTGGCTTCATCCAAAACCAAGACCCATCCACTAGAGGTCAAAATCTTAAGGTCCAGGTCAGGGAAGATTTGGGGCTTCGTCTTGAAATTCAAGATCCCTCCACCCCAAACCTTCTATTGTTCTAACATGCATAAAAGTAAATTGTTCAGATTCTTTACAGACCAACTACTGTTGGTGGTGAAATCCTCAAGATGATTTTACCATGTATTTTCTATGCGTCATCCTTAAGATACTGAAGGACTGAACAGGATTCAGGATGTAACCATGTTTTGTCTTATGTGCATCCTGAGGATAGACTAACGAATTATCTTATTGTTATATAATTCCAGGTACAATTAAAATAATATTAAGACTTGTAACTCTTCCCTAACGACTATATAGTCTTATTCAAGTCAAAAGAACTGAGCATGGAAGAGCTATACGTGTGGAAGAAGTGCTTCGCTAAAGAATAGGTCAAAAGTGTAACCGTTCGATATGAATAAAGTGCGAAAATCATGGAAACTGTTATACCAACGTCTATGTTGGTTAAATCTGCTTCAAAGCTCACCTGAAACAGTCAAGGAGCACAATAAAGGAGGCGGATTTCATAGGATCTTTTATTTATTCACTTGTAACTATTTAAAGGGGGTGATAAAACGAGTTTAGGGCACTTGCTTTACACTAGTTGATACACTTCTGAACTACTAGAACTCTCACTATCCATAAGAACACACACACTTCACTGAATTGTAATCTTAGTCACTCGTTCATCACCGATCCAAAGTTGTACTCATTTTTTACCATATTAATATTAACAAACAAGGCAGGGGCCTAGACTCCTCCCGAGGTTTTGTGCCAACGATCATCATTGATCAAGGTATTTCCTCATACATCGAGTGTTGTTCCTTTGTTGCATTACATTTACATTCATTTATCTTTGCTTGTCTTATCATTCTATCAGACAGTTGCATCCTCAGGATAAAACTGTCCATCCTGACCAATTCCTTTGCCAACTTGAGCATAGTTGTCAATTATTTTCTCTTTAATATTTTAGCGTGCCATCTTGAAGATGTAACTAAGTTTTTAACATTACTAGCACTCTACCTCACATTTTCTAATTTGGAAAACAAAGTTATTTTTACTAATTAGTTTTTGACCAAAACAACTACCATAAAAAAACCACAGTTAAATTCTAAAAAGGTGGGCTCAGGTCTACTCTTCACATCCTTCATTGCCCACTGAAGCTTCCACCTCCTTTGCCACCTTGACCACGTCCACCTCATCCTTGCCTCCAGCATCCTCAGGCTACATAGCTGCATCCTCAGGAACTTCAGTTTGAGGAAGAACAGGATCTTATACAACCTCTTTCCGTCTAAGCTCTTGATTTTATCCTGCCAGGCCTGGACATCCCACTCCTCTTTGTTGAAGTTAGGATCCTTGGCTTGGAGGGTTATTTGGACCCTGGCTTGTAAGACAGAAATGGTGGCAGACTTAAGGAATCCATCCATGTATTCCTCCAGTTCCTTCTCATGCCCCTCTATGATCTTGGCCTTCTCGGACTTCACCCTTTTCAGCTCAGCCTCAACTTTGGACAGCATATCTTCAAGATATTTCCCCTTAGTGACGTAAATCTTGTTTATATCGTCCAGAGCTGCCTTGGTGTCTTTGAGCTCTTTGGCTGAGTCATCCAGAGACTTCAACAGATATTCATATCCCTACCAGAATAGGAAAACATGTAAGTATTCTATCCTTAACCTTATTTAAAATACCAATGTCATCCTCAGGATAACACTATACCTGGAGAGTGAAGTGGGAAATCCTAACCAAGATATCCTCAGGACTAAGGCCCTCAAAGGGAGAGGCTTCGTGTCCTAAAGCAACTGCCTTCCTCTTCTTAGAGGACGTCTAGGGTTTGAGCTTAAGAGGAGGAGGACTAACCATCCTGGAGCTGGATGGAGAGGTGATCTTGGCAGCCTTGCTGGCATCCTGGCTATCAATGTCGTCTAAGTCAAAGAAAGCAGATTTCTTGCCTGAAAATATCAAAAAGCAGGGTTAGTCAACATCGTATTGAGGAAACATCCTAAGGATGCAAAGTTAAGTACTTACAAGACATCTCAGTGGCTTGGCTGGTGAAATACTTTCTTCTGCCTCAAAAGTCCTTGCGGCCTGAGGTAAGTCAGTGACCTCCTTAACTCTAATGAATGAGTCGTTAAGAGGAGGAGCAAGCTTGGTAAAAGAAGCACCTGTAACACAAAAAGATTTTTAGAATGTTAGTGATATCCTCAGGATATAACTATAAAATCTTTTTCATCATAAAAATATTTACTACTTTTCAACCATGATAAAGGGATATTCTCTCCATCTGGGATGGAATCCCTTCTCACAAATAAAAATTTTGACTTCCAAGACCTTTCTGACTTAATGACATTGTACAAGAAAGGGGGTTCTTATTAATAAGCTGAAGAACAAAATGGTTTAAACCATGTGTTTTCAGTTTATAAACGGAGGACAGGTCCCCTATTTGCAGTTGTATGCCATGGTTCTCAATGATCTTGTTACAGATCATTAAGATTTTCCACACCTCTGTCATAGCCTGAGCATATGCCATCCCTATGACTTCGAAGAATTCTTTGATAAAGTTAGGGTATGGATACTTCAGACCAAGATGGAAGGGCAGGTACATGAAGCACACCCATGTTTTCGATGCAAAATCAGACTTTGTATTCTGGCCATATGGCCGGAACACAGTTGATTCAGGGAAGGCCCCTGATTTTTGCAAAGCCATGATGTCTTTGTCTGTAAAAGTACAGACTTCATTTGCAGGTTCCTTTAACAAGTTTTGTTGAATGAGGTCCTTGTGGACTCCAATACTTCTTGCAGCCCTCGTGGATTTCTTACCCATCCTGAATTTTTTTGTGAAAAAGTTTGAAGATTGAGAAAAGCAGAGAAGAAGAAGAAGATGCCTTTCTAAAATAACTTTGATGTAGTTATAAAGGAATGATTAAGGTGTAAATATAGGCGGTGAAAGATGATGTGTGTAACGGTCATCCCAAAATCATTGCCTAAAAAATAGTCGTTGATATCCTGTTAGACGTCTTATCAAGCTCAGCAGATAAGATTTTAGAGTTAAAAAATATTATAACCGTTGAGATATTAACGGTAACATATTGTTTGGGGACAATTGTTGTTGTGAAATCTTCAGGATGATTTTTATGTGACATCCTCAGGATACTAAAGGCTGAACAGGATTCAGGATGTAACTGTATAATATCTTATGTACATCCTGAGGATGGACGTACTAACGAATTATCTTAATATTATGAATGCAGGTATACCTAAACAACACCAAGACTCGTGACAATGCCCCAATGGCTCTATTGACCTATTCTAAGTCAAAGGAGATGAAGATAACGTCTAGAACAAGTCTTTGATGAAGAAAGAGTCAACTGTAACCGTCGAAGGTTAATTATAGGTGAATATCTCGGAGAGGAAGTTATGTAATGGCTGGAACTCATTCAAACAGAAGAACGTTGAGCTGAAACAGTCCAAGCATAGCTGATTTTTAGGGATATCTTGTTTAATGCTTTTATTATAAAAGGGGATGTGATGAACGAAATTAGGACACTTGATACTTTTTACACACTTCTGAGCCACTTGAACTCAGACTTTCTATATGCGATCACACACAACACTCACCTGTAATCTTTGAAACTCGTTCATCTCATTTTCAAAGTTGTAAACATTTTCTTTATTAATATTAACAAACAAAGCCAGGGGCTTAGACTCGTCCCGAGGCTTTATGATGTTTTTTTCATATTAGATTTGTCTATCCTAGAAAGTTTTCGAGGATAAACTAGTATTAATTACATTTAAATGTAATTAAGTTATTAAAAACATCTTCTTTATATCTGATTTTCGTAAAGTATCTGATAGGTAATCCTTAAGGGGAATAGGCTCCAAAGAAATTAAAGGAAAACAACAGAAAAATTGGGGCAATTTTCTGATGTTTTTTTCATTATGCAAACTGAATTTAAATATGCAGAGAATTAATGAGTTCATCACCCATGATCCTTATTCCATGCCATTACTTCCTAATATGCAGGACACTATCTAAAACATGACAAACTGGGAAAGATGCAAACTTAGTCAACAAGAAAATAAACTAAATTAAGAAAAACGTGGCTTCTGTCTTCACTTTTGGGTTAAGGTCTTCAATCTTGAAATCGGGCCGGCACCTTGATATCACGTTTGGGCCTCGTCTGTTGGGCTGCAACAATACTGGGCTGGCTCGTATCATCTCCCTCCCCTTGAAATCCTTCATTGTCCTCAATGTTGGTAAAGTTTCCAAAAAGTTGGTCCAATTCAATCTTGTCCTCCCACGTCGCTTCTTCCATCGGCTTTTTATCCCATTTGACAAGTAGTTGAGTTTTTCCAGCTTCATCCACTCTTGAATCCAACACCATTTCTGGAAGAAAACTAAGCTCCTTATCATGACCAAAATTCTCCAAATTACCTTTGCTCATTACTTGTGTACCATGGCTGAGTTTCAACAGAGACACATGAAAACACGGGATGAACACGTGATCCCATGGGTAATTCCAGCTTGTAAGCAACGCTGCCAATCCGTTCTAAAATTTTGTAAGGCCCATAATACCGTCGTGACAATTTTGGATTTGGATGTTTATCAACCGACGATTGACGGTACTTTTGCAAGCGAAGATACACAAAGTCACCTACTTGAAACTCTTTGGCGGAACGCTTCATATTGGCATATTTGATCTATTTTATTGTTTTGCCAACTCAATAGAAGCTTTAAGTTGAGTGATGATTCGTTGATGCTCGAATAGGGATGATTCAACTGAGGCTGATTCCGTAGCACCTGGAACATAATCATGAGGTGATATGAGGAAAACTCAGCTAAATACAAATAACACTCCCATTTTTTGGTTCCTCGAAAACGAATGCACGAAGGTACATTTCTAAACACCGATTGACAACCTCGGTTTGGCCATCCGTTTGTGGATGGTAAGCACTAGAATGCGCCAGTTGGGTACCCATTTGCTTGAACAATTCTGTCCAAAACCCACTGATAAAAATACGATCACGATCCAAAACTATTGTCTTTGGTAGCCCATGGAGACGATAAATTTCGCGCATAAAAATAGAAGCGAGAGAAACAGAGGTGTGCCGGTTTGAAGAGCGATTAAAGTGAGCAAACTTGGATAAGCGGTCGACTATAACCCAAATTGTCGTTTTTCCTTTTGAAGGCGGCAAACCTGTGATAAAGTCCATGGAGATGTCCTCCCATGGATGCTCCGGAGTCGGAAGGGGCTGGATCAACCCATATGGTTTATGGTTTGGGTTTTTAATTGCTCGACATACTTCACAGGCTTTAACAAATCAGCTACATCTTTTTTTAGTCCCAGCCAAGTGAAGGTACCTGACAACCGTTTGATGGTGGAATTAATCCCTAAATGACCGCCTACAAAAGATGCATGGAATTCCTGTAACAATCTGGTGTGGAGATTTGGAATTGGTGGAATGAGCAGCTTGTCATGGACATAAACTAGACCGTCCAGAAAACAATGATGAGGAAAGCTTGCAGCATCAGCTTGAATATCCTGGACCAATGGCGACCTGTAGCATCAGTCGAGAAGTAGGTGCGAAGTTCATTCAACACGTAGCCGTAGGATAAGAAAGCGCCAACATTGATGCAATGTGGACTCGACTCAATGCATCCACAACACTGTTTTCCTTTCAGGTTTGAAATGAATCTCAAAATCATAGCCCATAAGTTTAGTAACCCATTTTTGTTGCTCCGGTGTTTGAATGGTTTGGGTAAGAATATGCTTCAAACTATGGTGGTCGGTGAAAATTCGAAAACGACGACCAAGTAAGTATTGTCTCCACTTTTTCATAGATTCGGTGATAGCATAGAGTTCCTTTGTATATGTGGACTGAGCCTGCAT
Organism: Ambrosia x helenae; assembly: GCA_030844895.1. Taxonomy (NCBI): domain Eukaryota; kingdom Viridiplantae; phylum Streptophyta; class Magnoliopsida; order Asterales; family Asteraceae; genus Ambrosia; species Ambrosia x helenae. The sequence continues at coordinate 8,048 of JAUTDX010006694.1, read as the reverse complement.
AGTTGGACACAATTACTTACTGAAAAAAGACATCAGTTTGTTGTTTTGTGATAAAATTGCACCAATAGCAAGACCTGATGCATCAGTCGTGACATCGAAAGGTTCCGAAAAATTGGGTAAGGCTAAGGTGATTAAGGTTTTCATGTGGGATTTGAGGGAGTTAAAGGCTTGTTGTGCCTCTGGGTTCCACTTGAATTCTTTGCTTTTTAGAAGATCGGTTAATGGTGAAGCGATACGGGCATATGATGGCACAAAACGCCGGTAGTAGCGGTAAGGCCTAAAAAGGCACGAAGGGTAGTGAATGAGGATGGCGGCGGCCACTGTTGAATGGCATGAATCTTATCGGGTTCGGGTTCCACACGGATGCCGAGATTTTTATGACCCAAAAATGAAAGCTCATGAACCCCGAAAACGCACTTTGAAGCTTTTGCATGATAATGGTTAATGGACAAAATGTTGAAAACAAACTGTAAATGCTTATAGTGATCGCTTGAGTTCGAACTATAGATGAGAATATCATCGAAAAAAAACCAAACAAATTGCCGAAGTACCTTACGAAACAAGTCATTCATGGCGGACTGAAATGTCGAAGGTGCATTTGTAAGTCCGAACGGCATAACCAAAAATTCATAGTGACCGTCGGTCGTACGAAACGCGGGGTCTTGTGGATATCTTCCTTAGCGACCCTTATTTGATGATAACCTGAGCGCAAATCATTTTTTGAGAAAATGGTGGCGCCATGAAGTTCATTAAGTAACTCATCAATGGTCGGTATAGGGAAATGGTCTCGGACTGTTACCGCGTTCAACGCTCAATAATCCACACAAAAACGCCACGAACCCATCCTTTTTTTAACCAGCGATACGTGATGAAAAAGGGCTTTGGTTGGGTCGAATTGTTCCATTTTGAAGCATTTCAGAGATGAGTTGGGGCATGACTTGCTTTTGATAATGTGGGTAACGATATGGTTTGACATTGACGAGTTGTGATTCGTTCGACAAGGGAATGTGATGGTCATGGTTACGGTTGGGGGTAGGGGGTGTGTGGTTCTTTGAATAGGGATTGAAATTGTTGGAGGAGGTTGGGTTATGTTAGGGTCATGGGTTTGCTGTGAAGGATTGGTCTTTATAGTGGTTGAGGGAATTGGGTCATAGGTTAAAGTATGGAGTGATGCTATGGAGTCATGACGGAAGAAGGGTGGAAAGCGAGCTCGGGAAGCAAATACGACCAATTGACACACCCCGAATGGTATGTGTTTGGACCGTCTTTGTTTAAACGAAATTCGGTATAGAAAAAATCAGCGATAAACGGCCAAGCGACGCTAACCAAGTGATGCCAAGAATGACATTGGTACCTTCAACGGGTAATACATAGAATGGAATGAGGAACGAGGCTTTTTGTACTTGAAAATTCACTTGAGGGGCAAAACCCATCACACTGGATAAATTCCCCATTCCCAACCATGACATTGAATTGTGGAATTGAAGTAATTGTCAAATGAAGTAAAGACGCGATACGGGGTTTGACAATATTATACGTACTACCACAATCAATAAGGATGGTTACGGTTGTCCGTTGATATAACGGCTGCACGCAAGGTTTGTGGAGATGAAAGGCCGAAAAAGGCTGCGTTTGAGTGGGACAATAATTGAGGTAAAATGGTGTCGGTTGGGGGTCATATTTGACAATGCCATGATGTCTTCCTCGGATTCTTCCTGGTCGTCGTTATCAACAATAAGTAGGAACTGTGGAGGAGAGCATTATGGCCAGGGAAGTAATGTTCAGGGCAGCGAAAATGTAAGCCTTCTTTGCGCCTTTGCTGAAGAGCTTCTGCGGAAAGTTTTGTGAAGGGTAGGGAGTGGTTTGTTTAGTAGGTGTAGGTAATATTGCTGGAGTAGAAGTAGGGGTGTTAGTTGTGGGTTGATTCACGATTAACGCTAATGTATTGGAAATTGGTTGGGTTATTTTTGGAGTGGTATGTGAAATGGCTCGGGCTGGGTTTGACGGAGAGAGCGACTTTATCTTCTACAGCTTTGGCAAGACCAATTGCTTTATAAGGTGGTCGGGCGAAGTACGGATAATTCGTTTCGTATTTTGGGTTTGAGCACAGAAATAAAACAACTCCGTAGTGCTTGTTGGTTAAGGCCGAGACGCGGTTACTTATTCTTTCGAAGTCAGTAACGTATGCCGCAACAATGGTGGTTTGGGTTAGTTTAAAAAAAGGGTGGCTTCATGATCTTCAAAGGCGGAAGGGGCCAAAAAAACTACGTTCGACTTCGCGCTTGAAAATTGTCCATGATGGTAGGAGGTCGTTATTAGCCTAAGTTTTGATACCAAGCTAATGCGTCGCCTATAAAATAAAAAACAGCTAATGGGACTCATTCGGTCGTGGGAGTTTTGGTAATACGAAAAGAAATTTTCGGCTTGAAAAATCCACCCGAGTGGATTAGTTCCGTCGAAAAGGGGAAAGGATAATTTTGGGAATGCGCTTTAGTTGTTTGTGGACACTGAAGAGGATGGTGATTGGGAGTGGGGACTGGACCGATTTGAGTTTTGGACCGGAGGGTGAAATCTGTGGAAAAACTTTTCAGAAATTGTGGTTAACACATTTGCTTGAAGGTCGAATTTGGAGTGTAAGGTTCGGGTTTCATCGATCAAGGTCTGGAATTGTGTTGACCGATGAGCGGCTGCGGCTGCAGTGGAGGTAAGCAACTGCTTTGCAGCAGGTCGTTGAGGGTGGGGAGTTTGGTCATCGGAGGGGGGAATCCTTCCGCGGGCCATGGTTGATGAGATGTGAATTCGGGAATGAAAGCACCAATGATAGGTAATCCTTAAGGGGATTAGGTTCCAAAGAAATTAAAGGAAAAGAAGTGAAATTGGGGCAATTTTCTGATTTTTTTTTTTCATTATGCAAACTGAATTTAAATATGCAGAGAATCAATGAGTTCATCACCCATGATCCTTATTCCATGCCACTACTTCCTAATATGCAGGACACTATCTAAAACATGATAAACTGGGAAAGATGCAAACTTAGTCAACAAGAAAATTAATAAACTGAATTAATAAAAACGTGGCTTTTGTCTTCACTCTTGGGCTGAGGTCTTCAATCTTGAAATCGGGCCGGCATCTGGGTATCACGTTTGGGCTTCGTCTGTTGGGGCTCTGCAACAATACTGGGCTGGCTCGTATCAGTTTCCTATACAGGCATACAGCCAACTACAAAAATCTATACGCACTAAGAGATCACATTCATGTGTTTTTTTTTTCGCATAGAGACCGCGTACAAACCATATTCATGTGTTTCTTCACCTATATACGGCCCACATACGTCTCAACATGCATACATACAAACAAAATGGATACACCGATACCCAACGGCAGAAAGCCAAATGCTCTATATATCTTATTAATGGAAAAGGTCGGCAAGGAATCATAATAACAACATAAAACTTGTTAATCATCACTAGAAACTATGTTTTTTCCCTTTACTTAGACATAACCGCCAACAAGCATCCTATGTAACTTCCTTGACCAACACAAACATCAAATATATAATTGTCAAATCACATCGTTCCTTTATATTTTATCCATATTTTTTATTTATATAACACAAACCCTTAAGCAATTTATGTGTGTGCTAACCTGATATCATACAATAAAAATGACCTTGATTATATGGTTGTCTTTTATCTTTTCTAGTAATCTCCATCACTTTAGCAATTCACTTCTTGTTCTACAAGAATTATCGCACTAGTGGCCTCCGGCCACCAGGCAAAACAGGTTGGCCATTCTTCGGAGAGACCATGGAGTTTCTCTCCACTGGCTGGAATGGCCAACCTGAAAAATTTATATTTGATCGCATAGCTAGATACATCTTAATATCTTCAAAACATCCTTGTTAGGATACAACACTGCAGTATTTTGCGGGCCAGCAGGCAACAAGTTTTTGTTCGCAACAAACGAGTACAAACTTGTACGTGTGGTGGTTACCGGATTATGTCAACAAGCTATTTCCTTCTAAAAATAGCGCGGGCGATGAAGCTGTAAAGATGAGGAAAGCTTTTCCATACTTCCTAAACCCGAGGCTTTGCAAAGATATATCGGTGGTGTGATGGATGATATCACGGCAAAACACTTCTCTACTGATTGGGGAAAACCATGAAGTTGTCGCTGTCTACCCTCTCATCAAACGTTTCGCCTTTGTCTTTGCATCGAAGTTGTTTATTAGTGTAGACAACCCGGGACCATATTGCAAGATTTGCAGACCCTTTCGAGGCGTTAGTTTCGGGGATTTTTTCAATCCCTATAGATATCCCAGGTACACAATTTAACAAAGCGGTTAAAGGTGCGAATCACATACGAAAGGAGCTTATAGAAATAATCAAGCAAAGAAAAATCGATTTGGAAGAGGGGAAAGCTGATCCTAAACAAGATGTATTGTCACATATGATTGTTACAAATGATGATGATGAAAATGCTATGACAGATTCAGATATTGCTAACAAGTTGATAGCTTTGTTACTTGGTGGACATGATACTATTGCTAGTACATGCACTTCCATTGTAAGGTATCTTGCTGAACTTCCAGAAATTTGATGAGGAGTTTACAAAGGTAGTATTTCTTTTTTTTAATTTATTTGATCTTATTCACTACTCTAGAAAATTTACTTTCATCCTACGGATTTATAGATAGGTAGATACTGACGGATAAACAATGGATACATCAACCCCCCCCCCCCCCCCCCAAACTATTACATGTCGCTAACCTATAGGTGACCCTTAGTAATTCCTATCGGTCTATCCATGCATCTTAGTAATTTCAAAACCCAAAACCTTCACTTAGGACTGTCGATCTAGACAAAAATTTCAAGGGTAACGTAATAGAAAAAAACATAAAAAAGTATATAAAATTTTGCACTACAGCGAAAAAGTTGGACTAATGGGTGCTACCCATCACAAAGGCTACTCCGACCCTGCTGCTGAAGGCATCATTATATTGTTGAATGTGCTAGATTTGTTGCGATATGATTATCAAAGAATGATCGATTTTATTTTTTAATTGTGTTAGAACAAATGGAAATTGCAAATTCGAAAGGTCCACATGAACTACTAAACTGGGGATGACATAACATAAGATGAAATATTCATGGAATGTAGCTTCTGAGGTGTTGAGGCTTTCCCCTCCGTTCCAAGGAACATTCAGAGAAGTTCTTGCTGATTTCACCTTTAATGGTTTTTCCATTCCAAAGGGGTGGAAGGTATTACTTCATCAACTTATCTATAGCCTAATAAGACATTTATATTGCACCTTTATAGTTTTCACAAATTTGAGTTATTATAAACACTCTAGTATTTGCGTCTACAAAGTCGGTCGCTCGCTTAATATACCCGTTGCTAGTTTTGAAATCAGTGGAGACCCATGAAAATTACACTAATTTACACGCCGTCACCTGCTCATTGCACAATTAAATGTTTAGGGTTTTCGGGTATTGCATGTTAAATGATATATATACCACAAAAAACATTACATTTTATTAATAAAAACCTCGTAATGTTTCAGATATATTGGAGCACAAATGGAGTACATAAAAACCCTGAATTCTTTTCGGATCCCCTCAAATTTGATCCTTCAAGATACGAGGAGCAGGACCAGCTCCATACACATATGTGCCATTTGGAGGTGGCCGAGGGATGTGTCCTGTGGAAAGGAATTTGCGCGACTAGAGATACTAGTTTTCATGCACCATATAACAAAGAGGTTCCGATGGCAGAAAACGATTCCAGATGAAAAGATCGTTGGTGATCCTATGCCTGTTCCTGCTAAAGGGGCTTCCTGTTCGTCTCTACCCACATAAACACTGAATTGTATATTATTATTTAAAAGTAGAAGTAAATGTTGAGACATTTTATATAGATGGTTAAATATGTGGCAAAGCAAAATGAAAGATAAATGTATTAAATAAGGTTATAAAACATTCTCTTAGAATGGTTCATTGCTCTATATATATAAATGTACACGTACCATTGTTTTGGAAAACTTGAAATGAAAACGAGTTTTTTTTTTTTAACGGCCAACCAACTTTTATTAATAAGCTAGCAAGGAGCTAGCGAACCCAAATACAATGCCGAAATAAAAAAACAAACAATCTGAGCAACTACCCCATCCTATTTACATCAAATCTAGCCCAATCCTCCCAAGACCTATTCGACATTCTCCCCCTTTTTAAAATTCACAAGAAGCTCATGACTCTAATCTATCGAATATTTTCCGGACCACTATCTCTTTTTGATTAAAAATAAGATCATTTCGCGCCTTCCATATACTCTAGAAAGCCGTCAATATCACCCCGTAAAATGCTTTCCGCACCCGAGGGCCATTCCAAGCAGACATATGACATCGGAGCAGATCATTAACGTGAAATGCGAAAAGAGGCGGTGCCTTGCACCAAGTAAAGATTTGCTGCCAGACGTCCATTATCACCGGGACAACCCAGGTGTGAACAGTGTGCTCAACCGACTCCACATTTGTTTCGCAAATCTTGCACAACTGAAACTCCATATGAAATGAAACAGTTAAATTTATAAATATTGACAATACTTTTTTTATATTTACCACATGATCCAATTGTTTGTTACGCATATATATTTTGCACCGAATGACTATGTGACGCATCAAATGTGAGCTAACCACGCACCAAACTACCGAATGTAACTCATCGAATGTGGCTAACTCAATGTGTTATGTATATTATTTACATATATACATAATATAGTATAATTGTTGTTCCACTAAGTAAAAACAAATTTTACTCAGACGTGCATATGTCTTTTTATGTATGTTAGGTTGCAAGATTATCTAAGAAGAATGGAAACTGGGCTTAAGGGATTCAAGACATAAGAAATTTCATAAACAAGATTAATGATGTTAATTTATGTATTTTTTGCATTATTGTAGGAATGTTTTTATTGTTAGTGGAATTATGCATTGAATTTGATTACTATATAAGTGACACGTCACCCGGATACGCGCCCCCACCATAGACCTATATTTTGGTCATCTCCATAATATTCTTTTGCGGGATAAAATCAAGCTTCAAATGTGTTTGGCCAACTTCAAAATTCACTACAAATTCATTCACCCAATTTCAACAAATATGTGGATGTTTATGGGGTTAGAAGACATTGAGGTGGATGATGATATGAAAAAAGGGGTTCCCATTGCCCCTTTGGCACCGGGTATTTTGATATAGTTGGTTTGTGTTGTCATCAACCCAAATCCTTTCATTACCTGAAACAAGTCAGCCGAAGGAACACCCCTGTGGAGATTTGAAACAAAATCTTGGTAATCTGGACGTTAGATGTTGTTTCCCCATGCTTCGTAGATCTCCTATCACTCTTGTAAGGCACATCGTACCATTCATCCACCTTAAAACGTTCCTTTCCCGCCATGCAGAAAGTTTGAAACCCTAGTCGCCTAAAATCGTCGGTCCGTTTTTTCCGGAGTTTTGGTTTTTAAGTTTTTTATTTTGTTTATCAATTTGTGTGAGTTCTAATCCGTTGTATCAGAATAATGTGACTCATCGTAGACAATGTTGAAGGTAAGAAGAAATCCGTTGTATGAGAATAATGTGACTCATCGTGTCAATGCATCGCATACTGCTACATGTGAATTGGGAGAAGAGGAGACGACCGACAGGTTTCTTGAGGACGTGGTGGTGGATATAAACGGCCCTGTTGAGATTGTAGATGGGGACGTGACTGATAATGGTGTTCTAAGGGAGGTTTCGGATACAATCGAGTTTGGGAAGAAGCTGGCGTCGAAAATATTGACATGTTCGAGTCTTCGGTTGGTGATTTGGTTAGGGATGAAGGTTTTCAATCGGGTTTCCAATGAATGTGCTATCACTAAATATACGGGGTATGGGGTCCGACATCAAAGCGGATTGGGTTAAGGGGTTACGAAGAGATACGAAGTGTGTATGATTATGTTACAGGAGTCTCAGTTGGTGGTCTATTGATGGTATCGACTTGGGTAAGTTTTGGGG
>JAUTDX010006693.1:0-20998 GCA_030844895.1 Ambrosia x helenae | reverse complement strand
TGTTGCTACAACAAGGAAAATGACCGGTATTAGGTTAGGAGGATGTTTAGGATCATAGGTTAAAGGTGTATTATGTTCGGACTTTAGGGTTTTAAGTTTAGTTTTAGCTTTAGGTTTAGATTTAGTTGTGGGATCAAGGGTCTTCAAGCTCCTGGAAGGACTGCACAAAGTAGCAGGACACCGTTAGCCTTAACGCAGGAGGAGCCTCCTGCGTTTGTACTACGGCGTGAGAATAAGTATGTATTCTTTTGGAGTTGGGAAATAATGAAGTAGAGAGTGTTAGAGTAAAGAGAAGAAGTGGGAAGTGTGTGTAGAATGTCTACCCAAGGGTCTCCTTATATAGGCAACGAAATTCTGCCCAGGAGCTCCCTTCAGGAAGTAGCCCTCCTTACCATACCTGTTTGTGTTTTGACCCTCTATCGGTTCCCTGCAGTGAGACTTTGTCCTTTTAGGATACTTTCAGCTTTTATCATTTCCAATGCAAGGCATGGAGCTATGTGGTGTTTTGTCCCTTGCTATGATAATAAGCCAAATCCCCTTTTGTCATTTTCAAGGTTTTTACTATTTGCTTTTTGTCCTGAGGCTTCCGTATGGGAGGTACGTGCCCTATATCAGCTCCAGCAAGTCAGGCCACCTCCTAATCAACTTAATTTTGCTTATCTTTTCGACGAGGGGGTTAAACGCTGTCGTTTTAGGACCCACGTCATCAATGGCGTTTAGTATTATTATGCTAGCGCCTTGCTAGTCTAGCGGTATGTAAATATTTGGTGATGGAATAAAATTGTTTGCGGATCAAACAAAAAAAATTTGGTAACCTTTTATTAGTATTTAAAAAAAATGTAGTTAACGCCCACCCTTAACCATTGAAAAAGTTTTATCACTACCACATTATTTCTACGTTCCATACTAAAGTTCTAATATATACTTGATGCGAACTCATACCACAACATGATGCTTACAATTATTATTATGCCTTTAGTGTGTACTACATTATCAGTTTATATTGTAATATAACCATCAAGGCTTACATAATTATACTCTTCTTTTTTTTATTAATGGATCATGTTCATGACATGTGCATAGATGTTTTGGTCAACCAAAGTTGATTATATATTTGACACCCTTCTCCTCTACACATGCCTAAAAAAGATGACTTATTTCTCTCGTTTCAACATTTCTTTTGATACTATCTTCTCTTGTCCAATTGTCATCTTCAAACCAAATTCAACACACCTTCCATCAATGTCTTTCTGCCATCCAACCCCCCAACACTTTCTTCACCCCTCAAACCCCTAACTACACGCTAATTCTCAACTCAACCGCGGAAAACCTTCGTTGCATAACCCCTGGAATCCCAAACCCGAGCTTATTTTCACCCCGTTGAACGAAAGCCATATTCAAAACCGCGGTCATTTGTGCCAAGAAGCTCAAGATTCAACTCGGTTTAGAAGTGGAGGCCATGATTATGAAGGGATCTCTTACACGTCCGTTATGGACCCTCCATTTGTTCTCATTGACTTGTCGAAGATGCGTGCCATTATGTTGATCTTGATGACAATTCCGTTTGGGTCGAGGCTGGTGCCACGGTTGGAGAACTCTATTATAGAGTTGCCGAGAAGAGCAGAACACATGCAGTCGTGGGAGGACTTTGCACGAGCCTCGGCGTTGGTGGTCATTTCACAGGAGGCGCGTATGGCTCAATGATGAGGAAATATGGGCTAGGAGTTGACAACGCGCTTGATGCTAAAATCATTAACGCCAATGGGGAAATCTTGGATAGAAAATCCATGGGCGAAGATGTTTTTTGGGCGATCCGAGGAGGAGGAGGGGGAAGTTATGGCGTTATAGTTTCATGGAAGCTAAAACTCGTCCCCGTCCCTATCACGGTGACGGTTTTCCAATGTTCCAAGAACATTGGAACAAGGTGCGACTAAGATTCTTTACAAGTGGCAACATGTTGCCCCAAAAATTGATGATGATCTTTTCATGAGAGTCTTGATCCAAAACATCAATCTACCAAATACAACTAAAGAACCATAAGTACATCTTACAACGCGCTCTTCCTCGGAGGAGTAGACCGGCTTTTAGAGATCATGAACCTAAGTTTTCCCGAGTTGGGTCTAGAAAAAACGACTGTCTCGAAATGAGTTGGCTCGAGTCCGTCATGTTCATCGCGGGTTTCCCCAAAGAAGTCCCGACCACATTCCTACTCACTGCGGAACCAGCTTTTATTAGTCAGTTCAAAGCGAAATCAGATTTTGTGAAAAACCCGATCCCGGAAACAGGAATGAAAGGGATCTGGAAGAGATTTTTACAAGAAGAAAGGCCATTCATGGTATGGAATCCATATGGAGGAATGATGGGGAGGATTCCGAATCAGCAAACACCATTTCCTCATAGAAATGGGGTTCTTTTCAAGATTCAGTATGTGAACAGCTGGACTGGGAATGGTAAAGATGCAATGAAGAAGCATTACAAGTGGATCAGGAAGTTTTACAAGTATATGGGTCAATATGTTTCAAAGGATCCAAGAGAAGCGTATGTGAACTACAGAGATCTTGATCTTGGAATGAACGAGAAAAATGGTGATAACACGAGTGTTGTGAAGGCAAGTTCATGGGGAAGAAGGTATTTCAAAGAAAATTTCATGAGGTTGGTGAAGGTGAAGACCGAGTTTGATCCTGACAACTTCTTCAGGCATGAACAAAGCATTCCATTAGGCTTCTAATCATTCATTTTCATGCCATGCCGCCTTTTGTGTTTCTATGAGAACAAAAGAAAGAATAATAGTTTGTTTACAAAATTGAATCATAGATAAGGATCTGAATGTATTTAAATTTTATTCAAACTTGCTTCTTTGCTACCCAATTTGATTTTAACTAGTATTAAGACCCGCTGCGTTGCGGCGGGATGTAAAACCGGTAGAAACGGGCATGTGTTGCGAAACCAACTTTACTTGACAAAAGTCTATGGTATCCGGTACTTCATATGTCAAGTAAATTAAGAAAGCCACAACACAATTATTAACATTATTGTATAGCACTACAGCCAAAATGGCAAAAATATGAAAGATTATCATATTAGACATAGTAAAGGTGCAAAGCTTCTAATTTTGTTTACACATTTGATGTGGCAGAAGAGGTTTAGATCCCTCATTCTGTTTTTGAGCTCGTCAATTACAACCCTTAGTTCAGCCTGTGTTTCGCCAACACTCTACATGGGCATCGTTAACTCTGATTTCTTGCCTAGTCGTTTGGAATCAATCAACTTAACCATTTTCTGTAAGCAGTCGAGTCGACTGCCTTCACCTATGTTCGCCATTCTAAAAACATAAGTAAATTATAGTAACAGGAGTTTAGTAACCGGTGAAGACAAATTCCACCCAAAGGTGAAAAGGCTCTACTAAAGAGAAAGAGAAAAGAGACAATGACTTGTCTTTAAGACAATCGCAGCCATACAGGAGGAAATGAACATCGAAGAGGAAAACCGTCCTATTCACCGGGAAAATTTGTCAAAAGTATGATATCAAGACCAAAAGAATACGATTTATTCCCAAACCAAATAATAATCCCAAGAACATTCAAGACGTCTTAAATACAAAGGAAGAATCCTAACACCTATTACATACCAGACACAAGAAACAAACTCCGTCAATACACGACTTCACACCCTAGGATTACAATACAAAGATCAATACTATTACAATCGCTGATCAATAGAAGAGAATACGAAACCCTAGATGAAATCAAAGACTAGTAGATTAGCCTGATAAGGTGAAAGATGAAACAAGAGAAAACAATCTAAATCTGGAAGGATTTTTCCTCTGTGTTGATATACGAAATCTATAATAATAATAATAACAATGGATCTTGAATAAAGGCTGGTAGGTGAAGAGGAAGAGTATATCTTAAGGAGTAAAACACAGAACTCCCTTTTTATATATGCAGCCTGGAATAAGGTCATTCGACCATAATGTTCACAAACGAGCCACTGGATCATATCTTAGAGCTTCTCCCGGACTGCCACAATGATTGCTACAAGCCCAATATCTCTACAGCTATAAGCCCACTTGGTTAAGCCCACTTGGTTTGCCGCTACAATCCCGTATTATACCTACAATAACCCTTATGCAAAATATTCAAATAATAATACACAATTAATAAAATGATTTGATTATTAGATTGGATTTTATATGTATCATTTTAACACCCCCCCACAAGCTAATAACCAAATGTCTCAAATATATCGAGTTTTTAAGACCAGGACCAAGACTTTTGATCATTAAATCAGCAACCTATTTGTTAGTTATTGAAATGGGATTGTTTATGAGGAAAGAGATTTACATACCTTATTATGATGACCATCATATGCCCCATTAAACGGCATCCAATCCAAACTTATAAGTTCTTAATATGATGTCTTGCTAGTAATCTTGTTGTAAGAAAAAAACCATCAACCAAATGTAATTTTACTCGAACTAGGTTAATAATATCATTTAAAAACCACTTTCCTTTAAGAAAAAAATCCATTTTGAATATGTTTTTTCTATCAAGAACACAAGAAAAAAACCAGAGATCATCAATATCTATTAATAAAAACCACATAGTAAAGAAACTAAAATACTAACCTGGACAAGTGGACATTAAACACGACGGTTACGACATCAAATAAGTTCACATGTCATGTCACAGCGCATATGGAATTATGCCAAGAACCCATGGATTAGAGAAAAAATTCATTGTAAATTTAATCCTCACTATTACTTGTGATCAATATAAACAAGTAACACGACAATCACATAATCTAATAATTCTCAACAACTAGACTAGATACAAACTCTTAGCAAACAAAACAGATTATTACAAGACCAAAGACATGCCAATAGTCAAAAGTAGCTTTCTAGTAAATTCTATAAAGAAAACGACCAGAAAACTTTTTTTTTTTTTTTAATAAACAGCTGAATCACATGACATAGCTATTTTAGACAAACCAAAAAGTCACACGACTTTTACGAATTTAGAACCAAAGAAACAAGTACAATAAAACCAAAACAGAATCATATGTCCCTGTTTACAATTCTCTCCTCTATCCTCTAAGGACCAGGTCATTATCAAGACCACTTGACGACACTAACAAGATCTATCGGATTAACTAAACCTACAATATGTAGATTTCTTATTAAGAAGATCTAGTGCAAATTCCAAAGATTATAAGAGAAGAGAGAGAAAGAAGAGGAAAAAATTCTAGACTCTCTTTCACACAACACCAAGTTACAGACTCAAATACCACATTTGAATCTACGTAAGATCACTAAAAACTCAAGATCAAAGACAATCTATATGACGATCTACACAACGATCTTCACAGAGCCTTATACAATTCAATAATACTATAAGAAACACATCTGATAAAAAATAGTCACAAGACTTTTAAATCACATGACATTGCAAACTTCAAGACTTGTGAGGAACCTAAAGACTAATTTGCCTTAAGCAAAAACTTTTACAACCTCACAACAAATACCGAATCACATGATTTCGGATCCAAGTCTGATAAAATAAAAGAATCACACAATTCTTTATCCGACAACAACCATCAGCAAAACAAAAACAATTTCTAAAACAACAAAAATGACATGATTTTGAAATTAGAAAACGTTTCTCACACAAAAGATAACATACAAGGTTGTCCAACACTCAAGAAATATTCTTGAACAAATATAACTGGCAAAAAAAACATCAAACACAAGATTCGACTAACTAGACAACATGATTCTATAGGCCACACAAAACCATCAAGATGCAAGTTCTTTAACAAAAAAACTATCAAGATACGGTAAAAACCTATAAAAACACCAGAGTTACATGATTCACAACATGTAATCACAATTACAGCCTAAACATTATCTGACACAGCCAAACATAACTGATTGAACACAAAATTATACGATTTTTCAATCAAAAAAATTCTCACACGAGAAAAAAACAAGGTAGTCATATTGAAAATGTAATCTTGACAAACAGAACTGGTTAAAAATATGCCAACGATATAGTCAACAAACCAGACAACAAGATTCACACATGACATACATGTCAACCACAACCATCATGATACACGTTTAATCACGATACGGTTAGAAACTGATATTAAAAAATAAGAATCACATAATTCTATATCAGTAAACAATGTTACAGCCTAAAAAGAATCTGATGACATATAAAATCACATGATTTCAATATCATAAAACAATCCCTTCGCACAAGAAGATCACACATACGGCTGCACACTAACAAGATTAAATCTTTAGAACATAAACAGAAACCAACCGGAACTGCTTACAAATCCTTCTCTAATCTCTACGGCTCACGTCATCAACAAGACGAAACAGACAAAAAACACTAACACGATCTAACGGACTACTTAAACCTACAACATGTAGATTTTATTTAACAATCCTAGATCTAGTGCCAAAACCAGAGATTACATCAGAAAGGATACACATATTTGCTAAAAGCAAACAACAAGTTTCAACACAAGTCATACTTAACAACCAAAACATCATGATATGAGTTTAATTAAAACAACTCATCAAGATATGGTTAAAGATGATGTTGAACCCATAAGAATCACACGATTCAATACTAGTAACCAAAGTTACATAGTTAAAACAACAGTTTGAGAACAATAAGCTTGAGATTGCTACTACTAGTAACATATAACAAATAACCAAGTCCTCAACATACACATATCATCTAACAAATCCCTCAAATGTTCATCGAATATGGACTCTAAGACACAATAGAACCCGAAAAACGAGAGATAAGACTTGAGATGATTTAAGAGAGCATCATGTTCAATGTGCAACCAAAATACAAGACTGAAGACACACGGTGAGAATCACATAATCCTACACCAGCCAATAGAAAGACACCACTAGAACAATTTAAACATGAATCCAAATAAAAAAATATATTCTTTGAACCGCTTTTAAGTTTTTTCAAGAAAAAATTCAAGGCGTCTTTAATTAAAAATCAGATTATAAACCTTTACATCATGTAGTCTTCCAAATTCAAACAATTCTATTTTAGACGTCTTCAAATTTGCAAATTTAAGAACATACCAAAAAACTTGCTCATATCAACAATTGGAATACACACAAAAAGGGACATTCCAAATATGTGCCATTAAGCAATTAAGTGTTCTTAAAAATTATCTAGAACAAAGTATCACTCACAAGCACTCACTAGAAAATCATAAACCCAAAATAAAGCAATCCATCAAAGAGGCAAAGACTACATGCAAGATAAGCAAAATTCACATGAGCAGAAGAATATCACACTAGATACCATCATACACAGAATTTCAAGAAATAATAGAGATTCAAAAAACTAGCAATCCACAAATAAAAACAAAAGTAAGAACGTTCTCACCATAGGTCCACCCAAGTTACGGCCTCAACGCACTAACAACTGACAATTCTTTTAATCCAGCGACGATGAGCCACAAGAATTCACCTCGTTCTCCCAATCAAAACTAGAACCAAGATCTGAAAAAACCTTACAAGTTCCAAGCTCAAGAACAACTTAATTATAAAAACAATAAATCTGAAATATGTGATGATTTCAAAAAAACTCAGATTTATATTATGATAAGATCAACCACAATTATAACCAAACAACCAACTCGAACGATTTAGTGACCAACAATATTGCTCAAAAATATTTCGAAATTGGATTAACTCACCAATGTAACCACCAAATTCAAACAACTCACATTTGCACACACACACACACCAACCAACTTCTGCCATGCCAGCATATGTGGTAACAACGATGACAGAGGCGGGAACAGTATGTGTGCTGGAGCAAGAAAACGTTTCCACTCTGGCTCGGAACGGTCCGGCCGGGGTGAGTTTGTTGGTGAAAAAGGTTAAAGAGTCGTTCAGTTTGGTGGTTACTTGCCGTTACATCCTTTTTAATCAACCATTATTTGTTATAAAAATTGACACACTAACAACATGACCAATATACGAAAAACCGGATCACATCAAAAAACATAGTAAACTTTTTAAACGTAAATGATACTAGACCAGAACATACAGATCTAAAAACAGAATATCGAACGTCACAAGGATCTGAAAACATACCAGCGCAGCGGAAAATAATATACAAAAATAGGACCAATATCCAAATTTGACAGAAACTACCTTCATTCAACCCATGTTAGTGTTTCACCCGAAACTCACCAATCAACCAGGCCTTAATTATAAGCTCTACAGCTCAAGATCCAACAGTAGCAACTCATGTGAACACCAGGATATCAGAAACATCTTGAACCTACAAAGATCTATTGTCACACTATCGAAACAAATCTACAACACAGATCAGATCTCGTGACCAGAGACACTCATGAATAAGGTCCAGATGTATGTTAGAAAAGATTCTCGAAAAACAAACAACAAGACCAGATTAAAAGCCCTAAATCCGTTTTTACAAACAAAACCATCTATGGACCGAATCTATGATAAAAAAGGCTGTATAGCGATAAACCACTACTAGATCTACGGTCTAAGCATCAGGATATTGATAAACAACAACAAGATCTAGGGATTGTACAACCAGATCTATATCCTTGAAGACCAGATCAAATTTTCAAAAAACCGGTAACATTCAATAATTAAAACTGGAAATAAAGACCAGATCTAAATGAGAAACGATCTTTGTCAACCAGCAGAAGTTAATATCCAGAATCGAGAGCATGTGCTCTGATACCATGTCAAAAGTATGATATCAAGACCAAAAGAATACGATTTATTCCCAAACCAAATAATAATCCCAAGAACATTCAAGACGTCTTAAATACAAAGGAAGAATCCTAACACCTATTACATACCAGACACAAGAAACAAACTCCGTCAATACACGACTTCACACCCTAGGATTACAATACAAAGATCAATACTATTACAATCGCTGATCAATAGAAGAGAATACGAAACCCTAGATGAAATCAAAGACTAGTAGATTAGCCTGATAAGGTGAAAGATGAAACAAGAGAAAACAATCTAAATCTGGAAGGATTTTTCCTCTGTGTTGATATACGAAATCTATAATAATAATAATAACAATGGATCTTGAATAAAGGCTGGTAGGTGAAAGAGGAAGAGTATATCTTAAGGAGTAAAACACAGAACTCCCTTTTTATATATGCAGCCTGGAATAAGGTCATTCGACCATAATGTTCACAAACGAGCCACTGGATCATATCTTAGAGCTTCTCCCGGACTGCCACAATGATTGCTACAAGCCCAATATCTCTACAGCTATAAGCCCACTTGGTTAAGCCCACTTGGTTTGCCGCTACAATCCCGTATTATACCTACAATAACCCTTATGCAAAATATTCAAATAATAATACACAATTAATAAAATGATTTGATTATTAGATTGGATTTTATATGTATCATTTTAACAAAATTCAGGTGAGGATGAATCACCATAACGGCCGCAAACGTGTGAAAACGTAAAGTAATGCATAACAACATAAAGGTTTGCAAACCCATGAAGAAGGCTACAGTTTAAAAACCCCATAAACGCAAGAACGTCAGCGGTAAACTATAAAACATATCTTAAACACGGAAAACTCTGGTGAGAACACGTCACCATCATCGGCCCAAAGTTATGTTTGAGGAACACTAAGACAACCAAGAGACGGAGGGAAGAGGCATGAATATGTTTGAGGAGACAGAACATAGCCCAAAAGGAAATGGGCAAATTTGAAGACCAAAGAAAAATATGTGGTAAAAACCCAAAAGCTAAAGATATCACTGGCGCAACCATTGATGTCAAATGATATATATAATAACTAGCTTTTATCCCGGGAGTGTCCCGGGGTTGAAATATCTAATATAACATAACTAGATTATACCCCGGGAACGTCCCGGGGTTGAAAAATCTAATATGACATATTAATTTTACATATGAAATAGAATGATGCGCTTTACAGTTACATGCATGAAAACTTCGGGTAGCAGCTAACCTAAAACAATTAAAAATATATCTCCAATGTTAACGCCTAACCTTAAACAATGTATAACTCTAATATTAATATCTAACCTAAAACAATGTATAACTCCAATGCTAACGCATGTTGAAAATAGAATTCATATTTACTGATTTGAATATAATTAGTGACTTGCCTATACATGATTAATGATTTACCTGAACACTTTGTGTTTTTTTCCTGTTTGAACAAAACCCAACAAAAAATAGTCGTTTTTTTTTCTCCGTTTTTTATATAGCACTATGGTACTCGTTGGAAAGATAATAAAACGCTCGTTAATTTGGTGTAATTTTTTTCTTTAAAAAATCTCGTATATAAAAGATATTAACGTTTAAAAATTATGGGAGGAAACATAAGAGAGAAAAATCTAATTTTGTTTTTAAATTATTTTTCTCCTAAAATATCTCAATGCCACATGGGATGACACATGGTACACTCAAGGAGAAGAATGCCTCTTTGAGTGACATGTCATTAAAATGGCTTTGGTTTATTATATGTATAGATAAAATATCTAATAAGACAACATAATTAATGATTTGCCAATACATGATTAATGAATAATAATAATAATAATATTATTATTATTTATTTTAAATAAATTTCTGTCATAAGTTATCAAATTCAAATATAAAAAAAAAAATCTCTGCCTATGAAGTTATATTTATCGTTTGTGATTTATTAGTAGAGTAAAATATATTTGAAAACAAAATCCCAAGAAAATAGTTGTTTTTTTCTCCGTTTTTTATATAGCACTATGGTACTCGTTATAAAGATAATAAAACGCTCGTTAATTTGGTGTAATTTTTTCTTTAAAAAATCTCGTATATAAAAGATATTAACGTTTAAAAGTTATGGGAGGAAACATTAGAGAGAAAATTTAATTTTGTTTTTAAATTCTTATCTTTTCCTAAAATAATTATTAATATATATAGATTTATTAAAAAAACTCAAAAATTAAAAAATCATACATGATGCCACGTGGCACATTCAAGGAGAGGTTGAGGCCTCCATTGAATGCCACATCATCAAAGTTCAATTCTTTTATTATAAGTTATAGATTATAGATTATAGATTTTTTTCTATACCACTACCTAAGCCAAACAATTTTCAATTTTAGTCAGGTCCTAAACAATCCTATAAATAATAAAAAAAAATGTTATCTCAAATACATAAAGAAAAATACGAATAATAATTTGTAAGCCATTTTATTTACACTTTTGGTTGACTTCCAACTGTTTTGACCCAATTCTGACTGCCCGGGCTCTCCAACAAGACTTGAATAACCGCACTAATAGACTCAGCATGTTGAGGCCAAGGAACTCTCATCCAGACTAATATGTTCCACCAAATACTTCTAGCGAAGAGAGACTCGACAAACAAGTGATCTGCGGACTCGATGCCATATCCACATCTATCACAAGTAACTGATGTGTTTGGTAGCACATCTTGTTAATATGCTAGTTTGTATATATTTTAATTTTAGATCAGTACACTATTAGTTTTTTTTTTATCGGCAAACAACTTTTCATTCCACCCAAAAATATACAAGGCTTAGACTAGAAAGATTCTAGTCGTAATCGGATTACATCTCCGTTACATCTCCATATGGTTAATTATACTAGCTTTAAATATATTAAGTAATTGGTATGTCAAATTCGCCACATCTCCCACATTATTAGTATACTTTAGTTGAAATTAATTGTAATATCAATATGTTACTTTTTACTATTAATCATCCACATGGTTTTTATATTTAATTAATGAGGTCATTAATGGTGATTGTTTAGGTGCATTAAAAGAAAACTAAACATTAATATTGTTAATGTTAATGTTGCAGGGGTTCTCGAGAATCAATATTAAAAGGTGTAAAAGGGTTTTGGAGTATTGGGTTTTATAAATCCATCAATTAATTGGGCTGCGACTCATTGAACACATTACATCACCAAGCTACATGGAGTTTTGGGCTGAATTAGCTTCATTTGACTTGGCAATTAATTCAAACCATAGTCATATGAATCGCGGTACGCTTTGATTCGTAGTACGAAAATGGGTACGCGGTTCGTGCATTTCTAAAATTCGGTACGATGGGGGTAGGTTCATTCGGTTCGCCAATTCGGTACGCGGTACGGTGTACCATATAAGTTGGTACGTCGTATTGAATTTTATGACAGGGAGGCCTTTTACAAGCTTTTTATTGACAAGGATGTTTAATGTTTTGAAATTTACTTGTGCAAGTTTCCTATGCCATATCTACTTATCACTTGAAGTTTGAGAAAATAAACACAATGGTTCTTTTCTTAGTTTTTCATTAAAATCAAAGTAATAAATGGATTTTCTAATTCTTTCACCTGTCAGATATACCACATTATCTAAAATTCCTATTACTTCACATTTATCAGGCCAAAAAATACTTTAAAGCCCTTATCACAGAATTGTCCACAACTTAACAGATTATATTTTAACCCTTCAACTTATGAGACTTTTTCTATGGTTAGAGGCCCTATAGTAATATTTTCATAACCTAAGGTTTTACCTTCTATTCCATTCCCAAAGTTGACCAATTGACCAACTCTGGCTACATAACTCCTCAATAAGCTCCTATTTCTTATCATGTACTTGGACCTTCCAGAATTATTATACCAAATCTGGGGCACATGAAGGTCCTGTAATGTTGAGAGTTAAAGATTTTTTGGCACCCATCTCTTGTTGGGCACTGATTTAAAGTACAGTTTCTCAACATTAACTTTGTTCTTTATATCTTTGCAGTTTTCAGCTGCAGGAATATGAGAGTCCTTGTCTGTTTTCCTAGTGATGTGTGCTTGGACTGCTTTTAGAATTTCAGTACACATTAGGGATGAGCACATAGAGCCGAATACCGATACAGAACCGATGGTGTTCGGTATCGGTACCCACAATTAGAGGTTTTTGGTTTTGGTATTATCGGTATGGTATCAGTATTTTAAGGTAAAATACCAATACCATACCGGTACCGTACCGATACCGTACCGTACCATATGTGTTCAGTATCGGTATTGGGTTTAGGGTGTTTTCGGTATCGGTTTTTTCGGGATCGGGTCCCGAGCTCATCCCTAGTACACATGCAACAATTGATATCAGATATACTATCTGATATTGTATTCTAGATATCTTGAATTTCTTGATCCATTTGAGGTAAATCAAGGCTTATTTCTGTTTTATTGATTTATCTGGTTCATTTAGGTTTTTCTTTTCAGCTCTAGATTATCTTCTTTAGCTTTTATGAAAACAGTTTTTGTGTTTGAGCTTGTCCCTTTTACATATCCTAGGGATTGTCCATAAATTTATGGGCTTAGCCTCAATGTAGTCAATAAACTCTTTTGTTTGTTGAAAACTTATGACATATATAGAATTTTCTTGCAATTTTCTGTACAATTGCTGCCTTTCTGTTTCATAAAAACTGATTTTTGCTTTCAGTGAAAGGTTTTCTTTTTCCAGAATTTTTTCTTTTTTAAATTCTTCAAATATATATTTGATCCTGAATTCTGGTAAGCTCACAGATTGTGCTTTTAAATTTGTCAGTTTCTCTTTGAAGCTTATCTTGCAATTATTTATGCTCAAGTTTTAAGTTTTCAATTTCAAAATTATGACTAGGGGATGTTACCTGTGAATCTGGAGTTTTATCCTCAGATTCATCTTCAGCTGCCATGAGACAGAAGTTGGCCATTCTTCTTCATCATCTGATAGCCATGTATCTTCATCAACCAGTCCCATCTATAGCTTCTTTGCTTCTTCAATCTTTCTTTCATAATAGGCAGCATCTCTCAATTGTTTGCTCTTGCACTCATTTGAGTAGTGACCTTTTTGTTTACATCTAAAACATGTCACTTTAGCCTTTTCTACATCTATCTCCTTACCTTGAATGCATGGTTTCCCGACATTCTTTGTTCAAAGGTTTTGGTAAGAAGCGCAATGGCTTCTGTGAAGGCCAGATAGTCTAATCTAGGATCAAATGCTTCTGTTTCACATGTTGTTAAAATTTTTTGTGAGGAGCTGGATTCTGGTTTCTCGGTTGAGGAATATAATGCTATTTGACCACCCTTATGACCGTAATTTCAAATATTTCATCTTCCCTGGGGATAAGAATGCTATAGAGATCATGGAGCTTCATGTTTTCTAGCTCTAAGGTTGAGGCTAGGGTCATTTTAAGTGTTCTCCACTCTCTAGGTAAAGCTCCTAAGAACTTAACATTCTTTTCATCATTCGATTTTGTTACCCCATATTTCTTTAACTCATTTAAGATTTTGTAAAACCTATTATAAGTTTATGACAAAGTTTCATTTTGAAGACATTTAAATTATTCATAGCTTGAAACACAATTAGGTCTTTTGTTTCTTCTCATTTTTTCTCCTCCGTCATACAAATTTTCCAACTGATCCCATATTTCCATTGCAGATGAACATGCATCTACATGAAAAAATATGTCATCTGGAAGAGCCATGATCATTAAAGATTTGGCTCTTTCATCAATAGCCATTGCTTCCTTGTCCTCTTCTCCCAAAAATTTTTATCCTTGGGGACCTAAGTGGCATGCGATGTTTGCTTTGTATATCACACACTTTTACATTCATACTTGGCACTTTTCTTTGACGTATGATGTCTTCTATTTATATAGAAGAGTTGACCCAAGTTGATGGTGTCTTTAAAGCAACCAAGACTTAGCAATACTTGTTTCTAATTTTGCAAAAGCACAAGGTGATTCAAGGATGTCTTTAAAGCAACCATGTACGAGATACAACTACATGCAGCTGTGGCTATCATTTTCAATACTTGGATGTGATGTTTTCATCATTAAAAAGTTGAAAAAATAATCAAAAACTTAAAAAAAAATTATATATCAAGGAACTCCATAAAGCACTATCATAAACATAATGTATTACTATGTCACTCTTTGTAAGCTTAAAAAGGGCTGTCTACTATTTATGATATAACAAAATAAAGAGAGAATCGCATGGTTGGTCCCTGTGGTTTCAAAATATTGCACTCTTGCTCCCAGTGGTTTACTAATTACACTATTGGTGTCTAGGTTTAACAAAAGTGCACTCGCCTGATTCCTTTGACTAACGTCAGTTAAATTAGATGGTTAAGTCCACCCACGTGATTCTCACGTGGGGGTATTATAGTATGTTTAAGTGTCAGGCCAAAATAAAAGCAATATAAAACCCTAAATCGTTGTTTCCCTCAAAAAATAACAGCTCCTAAACCTGAATCATCTTCTTCCTCAAGAACGATCCTCGAAGAACGATTATGGAGATGGCTTGCAGATGTGGAAAAATTGCAGTGGTTCGAACATCCTGGACTGATAATAACCCTGGTCGACGTTTCCTCTGCTGTCCTGATCCGGTAAGTGTCAGTTTGTTTAAACGAATTTTTGCTCTGTTTTTTACAATAGGTAAAACCTAATTTTGGTCTGCTTTTGGACAGGAGGTAACATGTCCAAGATTTCTGGGGTGGGTTGATCCTCCAATGTGCCCACGTGCTACTATCATTATCCCTGGACTACTCCGAGCAAGAAATAGGGGTGATGAACGAATGGCAGAGTTGGAAGCTAAAATCAAATGGAAGAATAGAGTTATTGTGTTTCTTGTCATATTATTAGAGTTCCAGTTAGTAAGGTCCATGGTTAACTAAGGATAATAGGTAGGATGGTATGTATGAATGGTATGTATGAACTATGAAGTGAATGATGGTAGGTATTATGGTAGGTCTTATGGTATGTATGAATGGTATTATGGTAGTATGAATTCAACAAATGTAATGACTATGGTCAATTTTGAATGTAATGGAATGTTTAAACTTTCTGAGACCAATTTGAGTAATGGGTCAATTTGGATGAATGTCAATGGTAGGCTGATTTGGTTGAATGTGAATGGAATTGAGTAATGATCAATATGGGTCAATTTGGATTAATTTCAAAAAGGTAGGTTTGCATTGAATGATCATAACCCAAAACCTATCAAAACCTATGATGTTCAACTGTACACTTTAATTCCAACATGTACACATTTAATGGGGCAATTTGGGTCAGCTATACAAATTAAATGACACATATCCAATTCTACCCAAATTCATTCAATCAAACCTACCTATAAACATCAAATGACACAAACAAAACACATTAAACATAAACATAACATACTGAACATAAACATACTTAAAGTTCAAAATGGTGGCAAACAACTTAAGCCACAATATTCAAGGCTATTTACAAGCCATAAAAGATGTTCCAACCATCTAAACACCCAAAGATAGTTAAAGTTTACCACAAAACACCTAAAGAGAGTTAAAGATTACCACAAAACACACATAAGGTTTAAAACCTAAACAAAACATACTAAGATCAGTTAACAGACCTAGCAACACCTTCTGAAGTCCCACCGGTACCCTCTCCAGCCCCACCAGCAGCCTCTCCATCCTTATTGTTCTTAGGCTTCTTGCATCCCCTAACATTGTGACCTTTAGCTTTGCAATTACTACAAGTTACAGTCCCACCTTTCCTGGTCAACTTTCCTTTAGCTTCTGCAATAGTCCCAGTTACTTGCCACCTTGTATCACGACACCACTTGACAGTGCATTGAGGTGCTGCCTTCTTAATAAGATCAAATATCTCTATGCATTTTGGTGTCAATGGCCCCTTCCAGTTTTGTTGTGCCAACATGACAATGACAATCCTCTTCATACAGTATTCCCTGATATACTCCAAGCATGAGATTATAGGTTTCTCTCTTCCTTCAACAGTCTTTGAGTTGAAGCATTCACATATGTTATTGATTAGGAGATCAGATTTGGATCTACATGTATATATGAAAACAAGACACAGTTCAATAAACTACCTAAGGAACTATAAACTACACAATTCAATAAATTACCTGTGAAATGAGACCTTGTCCAATGTTGTGGTGGTATGGCTGCCAACCACTTGTAAGCTTCCAAATTAAACTTCTTTAACTCATTCATTTTCTCAGTAAACTCAGGCACTATGGCAACATTACAAACAATTATCAAAGATGTTATAAAGGACCAACTTTATTGCAAATAGATAATAACAATACCTGTGTTAGCTACTGCACATTCCCATAAGCAGTCTTTGAATCCCTGGCCTCTCCACTGCAGCTTCATATTCTGGTGTATGTGTCTAAGGCGGAACCTATGTTCTGCAACAGGGAAGACTTGTGCAAGAGCTGGAATGAGACCCTGATCAAATTAAACAATTAACAAGTTAAAAACCAATTAAGTAGCTTAAATATCTCAACTTAAATAACATACCTTTTGTCTATCAGAGATGAAAGTAAAATGAGAGTTTGTAGATCCAGGTCATCTTGCAGGCATTGTAGAAACCAAGTCCATGATTCTTTATTCTCAGCCTCTGCAATTGCCCAAGCAACTGGATATATTCCATTGTTTGGATCCTGCCCAACAACAACTAACACTTGACCCTGGAATGTTCCCTTCAAAAAAGCCCCATCTAATCCAATCAAATCCCTTCTACAAGCTTTAAATCCCTTTTTAAAGGTCCCAGACAGATATAAATCCTTTTGAACACTCTGGTTGGGGAAGATGGTTTAGGTTCAGACTCAACTTCAATTTTAACAGTTGTATCTTGGTTTGCATTCATCAGCTCCATGCAGTAATCCCTTAATCTTGAGTATTGCTCCTTGTAATCACCTTGAATTTTTTTTGTAGCCTTCAACTTTGCCCTAAAAGCTTTCATCCTGGTAACCTTTAGTTCATACTTTCTTGCTAGCTCTGTTTGAATAGTTTTGATAGAAATATCTGGTGTTGCTTCAACCATATTAAGAACAGTCTGGTCTTCAGCCATGAAGTTTGCTGTAAAATGTAGGCTATCTCTTGATTGCAGACATATATGATTAGGTTTATATGTTCTAACAACCCAAGTTTCATTACCACCTTGCTCCTTGGACAAGTACAACTGGTATGGACATTTGACATTTTTCAACCTCTCCTTTCTTTTCAGACAGTAG
The DNA here is from genome assembly GCA_030844895.1 of Ambrosia x helenae. Lineage (NCBI taxonomy): Eukaryota > Viridiplantae > Streptophyta > Magnoliopsida > Asterales > Asteraceae > Ambrosia > Ambrosia x helenae. The sequence continues at coordinate 2,918 of JAUTDX010006693.1, read as the reverse complement.
AGGGCATTGGCACTTAGTGGCTTTTTGAACTGGGTCCACTGACAGATTCCCCTAGAGATGCTCCTTGTCCACCATTGGGCTTTGTAGCCTTCTTTGTTTTACTACTTTTGGGCTTTTTAGTTTGTTTAGCAGATTTTGTGGGCTTTGTAGGCTTCTTTGGTTTCTCAACAGGCCCATCACCTTGTGTATCACTAAAAACTGGAACATTTCCTTCACATACCACCCTGATCCTGGCTTTATCATTCTTCAAAAATGATAGCTCCCTTCTTGTTTGAATTGCATGCCTTCTTATTGCTACCTTAGCTTTCTTTGCAGATCCAAATGTTTGGCTAACATAGAAGCATGCATCTTGTATTTTTGCCTTAGCCTTCAAAGCAGATTACAAACAGTTACATGATGAATCAATAAACTAACAAGTAATAAAAAAAAAGAGAGAAACAAAGTCTAACCTTCTCTTTGTTCCTGATTTCCCTTAGCTTTCTGCTTCTCCTAGTTTCAAAATCACTCTGAGATGAATCAGTTAAGCTATCAAATGACTCATAGCTTAGGTTCTCAGCAGCTAAACATGTCAAAATCATGTAAATCTTGATTATCATTTTGAACATGGTTGTTGCCAACATATTCTTCCCATTCATCTACAAAAGTATGAAAGTCTCTCATATCAACATCAGGTTCTTCCACCTCATTAGCCTTATCCACATTCCAATCACTGTCTTGTGAATCATCATCCTCACTAGAACTATCCTCTCCATCCTCACCAGAAGCATCACCTTCATTATATGTAGCACCTTTAGACTCTTTGAAACACCCACCCTTATTGTTATCCCCACTGTTAAGATCATCCCCATTGTCCCCCTTCTCCACATCATCACCATTGTCCCACACATCCCCCATATTGTCTTCCATGTTAACATCACCCACAGGGATTCATCAACAACAAAACCATCCACAAATGAGACCTCCTTAACATTCTCACCCTCTACATTGTGACCCTGTTCAACCTCTACATTGTCAACTTCTACATTCTGAACCTCTACATTGTCAACTTCTACATTCTGAACCTCTACATTCTTAGAACACTCTAAATTCTGACCATCTACAACCTTCTCACCCTCCCCTACATTCTTAGAACTTTCTCCTAAATCCTCACCACCATATTCAATCAATAATCTTCTTCTCCTAGGTAACAACTTTCTCCTAGGATTCCTAGGAACAATTTGATTAACATTCTGATTTTCATCTTCTATTTCCTCAATAACAACCCTTGGTGCCTCTGGGGATTTCAGATAGGTATCCACATTTGTTTCCTTGTGTTCAATGTAAAAGTGAATAACCTTATTCTCACCCACATATTGAGCCAAATTACGAACATCAGCATCACAACCTAAAGCTACTAGACCTGTATCCAAATCTCTACCAGGTATTAGGAAATGATAAAAAAACTTGTCTTTTTCTTCAAAACACTTTAACTCACGTATCATCCAATTAACTTCATGGGCAGAAAACTCATCTATGTCTAGATCATCTACAAAGACAGGTTTACCATGGACATACCTTCTTCGAGGCAAGTTCTTAAAGATACCACCATAGTGCAGTTGGGCTGTAAACATAGTCTCCTTTCCAGTTGAAACAATAAAACATAACGTTGGGTCAGTAATCATTATAATCAGTACGTATTAGTTATCAACTAAAAAAAACCCTAAAATAGCTTACCGTATTCAACATTGGGGTCGAAAGGCTCATAATCAGGTCGTATACTCCAACCCATTATGTCGATCAACTTCGAACGATTTGTGTGTGTGATTATCAGAGAGAGATTACGAGAGAGAGATTATCAGATGGTTTGTGAAAATGGGGGGAAATTTGGCACTATAAATTACCTGACATATAGGTGGACTAGACTGTGCATATCAAAAGTTGCAATCAAATCAGACTTAAAAGACTATAATATCCCCACGTGAGAATCACGTGGGTGGACTTAACCATCTAATTTAACTGACGTTAGTCAAAGGGATCAGGCGAGTGCACTTTTGTTAAACCTAGACACCAATAGTGTAATTAGTAAACCACTGGGAACAAGAGTGCAATATTTTGAAACCACAGGGACCAACCATGCGATTCTCTCCAAAATAAAATTATGACAATATTTAATCAATTTCATCAAAATACATAATACAGTAAATTACAAATTATGTCTTTTTATGTACATGTGAATTGCACATTGTGCCCGTTGTCTTTACTAATTACAATCTATGTTCTTTGTTTGGGAAATTTGCACAACGTATGTCCTTTTTAGGGATGAGCAAATTGGTACCGGGTACCAGTACCGAATTCCTGGTACCGAATCAATTTCGGTACCACTACCGGTACCCATATTTTTAGTTTTTCGTTTAGGCTCGCGATCCCAAACTAGCCCAAACAAATGTTATATTATTTTTTATGTATGCGATTTTGTCTTTTGAAACATGTTCAATTTTAATTAATAACATTGGTGAGTCAAGCTCGAGCCGAGCTTTTTAACGTTTAAGCTATTGAAGCGAGCTTGAGCCGAACTCGAGCTCTTAGGTTTTACTTTCAAGCCGAACTCGAGCTCAGAATAGTAGCTCGAACCGAGCCGAGTTTGAGCCTCAAAGAGCACAATGAGCCGAGCTCGAGATTGGTAACTTAACAAAAATACGAGTATCAAATAGCGACCCTTCCGCCAACAGGTACTCTTATGCTTTTCTACTTTTAAAAATGTCACATTTTTTTTTCATTAACCACGACGCTTTTTCCACGGTCAACTTTGTTTCACAATATATTTTTTATGGTTTAGCGGTCCCAAAACAGATCACTCATAAAGGCCATACTACACACACCATAAACCTCAACAACTATGAGGCGGCAAAATAGACCACCCACAGCAACGCACAAGCATT
>JAUTDX010006692.1:0-24168 GCA_030844895.1 Ambrosia x helenae | reverse complement strand
AACAGGTGAGAACTGCACAGCACAGCCATGACAGGTGAGTTTCTTGAACATTGTATGCTGCAAATGCCGGATGCCGAATGGGTGTTGTTTATTTGTGTTATAGTATTTGTTTGTGTATGTATTTGTGATTGTTATAGGTATAACTATATAAAACTGGAAAAAAAGTTTGCACCTTTTGCTTGAACGATTGGCGATGGTGTAATTGTCCTAAATTTATATGTTATATTAAAATTTTGTATAAAATAATGACGATGATTTGTGTATATTGTATAATTTAATGACTTTTGCTAGTTGAAATCCGATAACGGTGTTTTGGAATTATACGATGATAAATCATTATTAAACACATTAACGCATCAAAAGTTGAGGACTAAACTACTATTAACCCTTAAAGGCCTGGGAGTTGTTCGGGTTACTGAGTTCTCCTCTCATTCATAGTCATTGCACTCAAAAAACGTTAATGATATTTGAGATCCAAAATTTCTTATGAACCCCAGTGTCTCTCTTGTCTTCTTGTCTACTGCTGACGTGAGATTTGTTTAAGGTGTTATCATTATACCTTTAACGTCGTCAACTTTTTGCAACAAGGTTATCATATAACTTATTCTACACGATTAACTGCATGTACGAATGTAACTAATGTAAAACATGCTGCAAATCAATTTAAAAAAAAAAAGATTCACAGCATCGAAAGATAATTAAAACTTTAAGGGTTAAATCAATGTAAACATATCTGAACTGAACGAATCATTGATGAGACTTGGTTTGTAATGTTGTAAAACTATTCTTCCTTATTAGTTGTTTTCATTCGATATTGATGGGAGGACATACGGGTGCGTTACGTATGTATCTTCAAGCTTTTACTTATGTCAATTTATTATTCCAGTCGATTCAAGGGACCCTTCATGTCATTTCCTTCATCATCAGGGAGACCCCCTTGTGAATTATGATAAACAAAATCGTAAAAAAGATCTCAATATCTCATACTATTTTCAAGATGCCTTGAAAAATATAATGTAATGAATGGCCAACTTTTGTACTATATTTGTTTCTATTCTACTTTATGTCTATTCTACATTTTTCATATCTGTAAAGATATATTATTATAGATGATATGTTTTACTTGGGTATAGAAGCATTCACACCCTATTCTCCATATCAACTCATCCTAACTAATACATATGAGTAAAAGTTATAGGTTTTCATCTAATTAGACATTGCTTTGCATTCCTTAAAATGAGGATGCAATTTAAGGACTCGGCTCCTTTTCTCTATACTTAATGAACTTCGCGTTCTCTATATTATTAGACTAACTATTCATTCCCCATATCTTAATGATAAAAGGGTATTTAACGTTATTTTACTAATTTCGTGAAAATAACGTTAAAAAACGACGGACGGTTAATCATGCATCATGTGGTGGCCGTGGATAGCCAAAACACAAAGGGGTACATGCACCGATCGGGTTTGTCCCGATTGCTAAGTGTTTTGTGTCTTATGTCCAAGGCTTGATACCAAACCACATCGAGCCGGGAGTCCTCACTGGAAGCAGCCTCTCTATTCTTAGGGGTAGAGGTAAGGCTGTCTACATCTTACCCTCCTCAGACCCTACCTTAGCTTTGCTATTGGTGGGATTAACTGAGTATGATGTTGATGATGTGCGAAATGTGATGTAGAGGGTATTTAAAAGATCAATGTTTAATATTAATAACCAACATGTGTTTTAAGCTGACTTATATAAATGGGAATCAAGAACCTAATATGAATGCTTAAAATATACTAGAAAAATTATCAGCTTCATGATTTTCTAAAGAAGTATTATAATTACAAACACTTCCAACCTCAGCGCGGAAAAACACATTTAAAGATAATACTGATGGGTTTATACTAACGCCCCACTTTGCATGTGTGTGCATATATAACGTACATATATACGCGTCAATCCTCGGGGGCAAAAGTGAAATTGCACAATTTTAATGTTACTTTACTGGTTTTGTGAAAATAACATTAAAAGAGGTAGATAAATAATCATGCATCATGTGATGGCATGCCGAAAGACAAGGGATGCATCAATTGGCCTTTGTTTGAACTTTGAAGTACTGAGTGCTATATTGTCTCATATCCACAGCTTGATGCAAAACTATTATCGAGCCAAAGGTCTAACTAGAAGTGGACTCTTTATTCCTACGCGTAGAGGTAATGTTGTCAAAATCTTACCCTCTTCAAACCTACCTTAGCATTGCAATTGGTGGGATTTACCAAGTATGATGATGAGATGACGACTTGTTGGGTTCATATTCCACAAATGCATGAATATCAAACTGGAACTCAAAATAGTCACAAAAGTCAAACCATGACCCATTTCTTTACACAAAAGGTTAAAAATGAAAACACAACACATTATCAAGATTATTCTCCTGTTTGACTTTTTGACCTTTAGGAGTTAAAAATATAACTACTATAACATATCGCCTATCAAATTAAACAAAACTTACTTTAAAAATTCTAACACAATTATCAGCTCCACATGAAGCAAGCTGCATATCATCAGATTCATCATTCTTCTCTGTGTTTCTCCATGCTAAACGATTCACCGAGGAAACATGGCACATAAATGGATCAAACTGGATCAAAAGATGTGCTTTTGGCCCTGAGAAACTTGAATCTTGTTCATGTTTGTTAAGAGAAAGACCCCAAAGCTCAATGAGACCGGTTTCCAGTCCAATGGCAAGAACACCATCATCGTTCTGGCAGTGAGACCCGGTCCAAGAAAGGGCAGTGACACTGGATTTAAAAGTAGGCAGAGTCATAAGTAGCTGCACATCGGATTTTTCCTTTTGCTCCCTCCCAAATCTTCACGGGTTTTGTCTCGTGAACCAGTTGCAAATTGGTGTTCCGATGGGTTCCAAGAACAGGCCCATACTATTCTTTTGTGAGCCTCTTGCCTGGTTATTAGCTGGTAGCTGATTTGACCTGAGCCCTCTGTAAGACAACAAAATGCAGATAAAAAATTTATTAAGCTGGTAACGATCCAGTTCATCAATACATTCTTCTTAATCATCAAAAATATCATTCTGAATTCTGAAACATAAATGTCACTGTTGCTGACATATATCTGTAATATGGAGCTTGTCTGATTGAATTTTTTATATTTAATATATTCAAATATCAATTATTTAACAAATAATAATGGGTGTAAAAGAAGAAGATGGATGAGAGACTATTGGAGAAGGAATCCGGCTGACCGGCTCGAGTCTCTTTTTCTTCTTCTACCCAATATGTATTCAGATTATTTGGAAACTTTAAAAATGCTAAAAAGTTTAAACTTAATTGTTAATGAGATTCTAACTCTAGTTTCAGTTGGGGCTCAATAAACCAGTGATCCAAAAACTGAATCGACTATCCAAGTAAATTAGGTTCAGTTTAAACCTAAATTGCCCGAATTACTTACATTTGAACATTTTGGTCCTAAACAAAAGTAATTGGAAAAAAAACACCCAAGCAAATAATTTTATCTTGATGTTGAAAATTGTAGATTTTTAAACCAAGCGCAGCACACGTATGGTTTTTTTAAATTCACGAAAAAATGTCTAAAAAATGTTGCAGGAATGTGGACCGACATGTTACAACCCATACTATAGATTATGTGTTCTATCTCGGCCCATTAACCAACATAACATTTTTTTTACCTCCGTAACTTTTCATGTCCTTTTTCGCAAAATACAAAATTTCTAAAATAGTTTGAAAGATCTTTTCATGTACCTGTTCGATCTATTGAAAACAGTGACAGATGACGATCCCTTGATACGGCCAAAAGATATTTGTCATCATGAAGAAAATTCTAGCCGTGTCACTGTTAAGCTATGAGACTGCAACCTCCCAACTGCCTTCCAACTACCAACCTCCCAAAGCCATATTTCTGCCACTGACATTGATTGGGCCTGTACAAGGTTTTGGGTTGCGTTTCACCTTAAACGGGTCTAATTAACAAAAATTAGCAAGAAAAAGAAATGGAACAGGTCGAAATTTGAAAGTTACCCAAACTCGTATTTTAATGCGTACTTCTTAAATCTATTTATTAATAGATTTAGATTATTACTATATATAATAGTGTTTTTTTACTTTTTGTAATCATAGTTAACGCCTTTAATATTCATTGAAAATTTAACTCGCGGATGAAAAAGTGTGTGGATCAGCCCAACACGTAATCACTCATACTAAAAGAGCCCCATTCATCCAATGTGATTCGTAACCACCCAACCTGCCTGCCCGACCCATCATGCCACCTTAGTTACTATCAGTACCTTACAAGATGAGGCTACAAGCTTCCCTTGATGATCACAACATAGTGAAAAAAGTTCATTCCCATGACCATAAAGTTTATGGGACTCAGGCCATAAAGTATGCCATGCTAATTGTTCTTCAATTGGTGGTTCAGTCAAAACCGATGGAACTGCATCTGGGATACTCTCAAGTGTATCAAAACCTTCATTTCCACTTCTCTCTCTCGTTTCACTTGAAGCTGTGCACGCCAAAAAAAAATAAACAAATGTATAAATCCTTAGAATAGCATGGCGATTTCAAATAGATTTTAAAGCTTACCTTGAACATAAATAGGTTTCTGAGATAGACCAAGAGCAGACATATTTGCACCCAAAACCTGAACATCAACTTGCAGGTCATCATGTTGATGCGAGTTGCATGACTTAATGTTTTTTTAAAAAAGATAGCGGGGCTTCAAAAACCCTAGCAACTTTCTCATCGGCTCCACTTACAAATCTATGGTTTCCTTTTCCTTGAATTATTGCTAAGCAATTAATATCATGACCATGTACTTGAGGACGAGCAATTTCATACCAGGTATCACAATCTTCTTTCAACTTAGCCTCATCAAACCACGAAGCAAATATTCTAGTAGTTTGATCATCGCTGACAGACATCAAAATATTCACCATACTTACCCCATGCAATATCTGTCACAGCAGCAAAATGTCCAGATGGAACTTTTTGCGGTTTCCAGTTATCATATTCATCACCGACATTTTTCCAAAGATGAAAAGATCCACCATAACCATGAGCTAATATAGAATCACCATTTGGGCTCCAATGCCCACCATAAACCCTAAAGCAGAATGACTTAGCTCCCCAACAGTGACTACATTGACCCAAATACCCGTTGTTCTCTCGGGTTTCCAGATCATCATAGTTTTATCTATAGATGCAGACAAGATGCTTTGATGTTGAAAACATGAAACCGTTTTCCATTAATGAAGGTGGCTGCCACTCTACTGAATAAACCCAATCCTCATGACCAATCACAAGAGATTCTAAAGTTACTTGATAAGAAAAAGAACCTGCAATAAATACAGGCCCTTTTATGTAATAAGCCAAAGTGTTTGCTGCTTTTTTTTGTCAAAATTACTACTGGGATCACATAAAGCCATTTTCCATATACGTATGCCTTTATCTTGCGAAGAACTAACAAGAAGAAGATTATGTGGTTCTTCATTTATTGTCACCGGTAATGAAAAATCCAAACTTCTGATCCAATCTGTGTGCCCTTTTAACTCACAAGTACGAGCAAACTATGGATACAAGATAACGGTTTAAAAAAGTAATAAGATAAAAGAATGAACACGCATACATGTGAAATTACATACTTGTCCTTTCGTTTCACCAACATACAATGAATTTTGTTGTCAAGTCCTCCCATGGGCGAGGATAAGGCGTGTAGTACTTCCTGGTAATTCTGCTAGTGAAAGTGTAACCATGGGTTTTATACCAGCAGAAAGAGTATCCAAACATGTAACTGTACAATCACCTGCAATGATTATTTAAAGTTAGTTTTAATCAAAGTGATGATAGTGTAATCTTGAGAAGGTGTCCGTGTCTAGACTAACACAAACCTCCAGAAGCAGGTAGATCTGCTTTCCAAACATTAACTACACAATCTGAAGAGGTAGATGCAAATATTGCTTCAGTTTGAGAAGTAACTATTGCAGTAATGCAGGTAACACCTTTCTTGTGTGATTTCGGCAGTTGTGATACATATTTCCACTGTAAACAAAGTTCAAGAACTAATGAGAATCTTAAATAAACTAAAAGATTCACATCTGGACTTTAAACTAATTATGCTTTCAACAATGTAAACTAATGTGTCCTTTCTACCAGATCATCATTAAAAACAATATAACCAACTAAACATTATTAGAAAGAGAACGAGCATATTTGTCCATGTGTCAACAGTCAAAAAACTGTTCATTTAAATGTAGGCAGCTAACTGAAAATGCAGTTGGCATCGATTCAATAAAACATTTAAGCAAATACCTTATTTTCTGCTAAAGATAACTCCCATAGAATAATGACTCCTTCAGCATCTCCAGAGAGTAAATAGTGTTTCTCCCACCCAGAGGCTACAAAAACAAAGAAATGTTCTTTATGTGTTGCGCTGTAAACTTACTATCTGCAACATTCTAATGAAGGACTTAATGTAAGCTACATAATTCTAGTAAGTTATGGAGTTTCCACACGTAAAACGCGGCGAAGTGAAACATTTACGGAAATTTTTTTGACTCTGATGGCAGTACTGTTTTCAATGTTGAACAAATCGCTCTAGGCGGTCGCCTAGGCGCTAGTCGGTGGTCAATATAGGAATAAGGACCTAGTCGGTGAACTTGGCGTTTTGGCCATTTTGTGGGCTTAGGCGGTGGTTTTTTTTTATTTTTAAATTTGTAAGTAATTTTTAGTATTATGTGTATATATATTAACATATTTTCAAAAAACACCTAAATTTGTGTGGTGTGTATATATATATAATACGTATAAAAATACCAAAACGACTAATTCCGCCTAGTCCCGACCAGTCCCTAGGCTGGACCTCACCGCCCCGCCTAGCGCCTTCTGCAACATTGACTGTTTTATGTGACTGTCATTTCAATACATATTTAAAACATGAAATGTAACATCCGCCTTTCATACCAACCAATATTGTCGGCTTTGTCCATGAGAAGCTCACGGATTTGTTTTAGGTTACCCGGGTAGAGACTTGACCCACCCATCCATGGATTACCCCAACCGAATAGTAGACCCGATTGTAATTATTAAACCTGAACTAATTTAAAATTCACAACCACTCATATAAGTTGAACAATAAATCATTATCATAAAAAAATAAAAAAAAAAGTGTACCTTTAAATGCAAACTTGCTGCTTGGAAGCCAATGCGTACAATTCACCGACGCCTTATGACCTGGCAGTGTAGTTAAATGGGTTGCAGTCTATAAATTCATAAAAAAAATGCAATTAGGGTTTTACCAAGGTTTTATAAAAATTAATATTAATATTAAATAAATACGGTAAAAAACAAACCTGAGGACAGAAAATGGAAACAGCGTTTTGAGAACCGAACGAGATTAAACCACAGGCGCCCCAAGAAACATTGTTAACGATGCGGTTGCATCCAGCCCCTATGAACACTCTGTCCACATCAACTGCTCTGTTTTCAACCATTGTTGAAGATGATGTGTGAAAGTTTGACGGCGTTTAAGTCTGTGACGGTGTTTAGAGGTTGACGGCGGCGGATGACGGTGGTCAGGCGACGGTGTAATGGGTGGTTTTGTTCAGGCGACGGCGGAGGGTATCGGTTTAAGGGAAGGGTTTTACGAGTTGAAAATGGGCCGGTTCGGGTGGTGGAGTGGGTTTTATTTTGTTGGGCTGATTAAAAAAAATAAAACCCAAAAACTGAACCGTATGTTTATCCGAAAAAGTTCAAACCGAATGGTGGTTTTGGGTTTTCGGTTCTACAAATCTTGCTTATTCTGATCACTTAACTGAATTCAATCAAATAAACTAAATAATAACCAGTTCAAGTGGATAACATAACTGAACAAGTAAGTTGAATTTTGTTAGGTTAGACACATTTCTAATACGGATACGTTTGGGTATAGTGGACTTTATCAAACAGGTATACTTGATACATGATGATAATTAGTAGTCATTTACCTGATAGGTATGGGATGAAGATTACTAATACTGGAGATAAAATAAACAGCATATGAACATATGAGGTCAATTTAAATGTCATGACTAAAAAACAGTAAACGATATATAGTTTTAAGCTATAAACTCCTTTAGTTTGTTTTGGTTGTTTTCACCAAAACTAAGGAGGTAAAATGAAAGGTCAATGGATTGGATAATAAGTTAAACGAGTTCATATCAAAATTAGGGTCCTTATATGAGGTGATTTACATATCATCAAAGATGCTTAGCAAGAACCGATATAGACTATTCACAATAGAACACGTTTATATAATAGATAATCATAATTTTTCATTCCATAAAAGCAAAAATTACATCAAATAACAGATAGACGGACAAAAAGCTGTGTCGCTATCAAATAATAGATTATACATCAAATCATATTTAATAGTGTATCAAATAATTTCGATGGTGATTTCATTTTCACTCATAGATTTGAGGATGAAGAGATATGATACCAAATTCATTATTTACGGGTTGAATGTAACCCACTGGACCTGGTCGTGTGCTTACATGAAAAGTCTCACGAGATGTGTGAATATGTGACAACCAATGAGATTAGACATTTAACATCAAATCGCTTATAACTCTAAGCAGCTTGCACCCTTTAAACAACAACTAACAATATATACTATAAACATCGGTGACCTTATGTAAGTTAGGTATATTGTAAACAACTTGCAAAAAAAAAAAAAAAAAAAGTAACTCTATAATGTAAGTATGTAACCAATTTTTTCATTCAACGAAAACAAGATAACTTATATGATTTTTACACACAAAAACCAACGATAAGATAAAACGGCTAGTAACACAAAATGACTTGCGACAAAGATGTATGCATATAGTTGGCGTAAACAAAATCAGAGAACTTTCCTTCAACATAACAAACATTAACAACATTAATATATATATGACCCACAAAGGGCTTGGGCTTGTGTGGTCCGTGGTTGATCACTTGTCAGGTTTAGCCACGGTTTTGCAAATTGGGCATTCGTTTTTCCTAAGTAGCCATTGTTTTATGCAATCTAAGTGATGGTAATGCCCACATTCGAGTTTTCCCAAATCTTCATCTCCCTTACATTCCTCCTGCAAGAAATCATACCTTCATTTATGAACTTATGTTTTAAAAGATTAAAGCAATGAAATATATGTACTTACTTGACATATGCTACATTTGGAGTCTTTGACTTTAGAGTTAAAGTCAACGGACTTAATAAACGATTTCTTTGGTCTTTTTAAACACTCGAGTATTTCTTCTTCTTGCAGACCACCATCAACGTACCCTATTCTGTCACTCAGCTCCACTAGTTCCTGCATCAAAATGGTGAATTTGTCTGATTGTTTCCGGGAGTCAAAGTTTAAATGAAATGAAGGAAATATCTCTAATCATTATTCATTCATGTTCATATTTTGCTTAAAACCGTAAGACCATCCAAACCAATTGGTTTTGTTTAATTCACTGTTAGTTTTTTTTTTTTTTTAATTCAATTGTTCAGTTCAGGATTTTTCAAACCCTGCCGAACGGCCTATATTATGGTTTATACTTGAACCTGGTCGGAAAAACCAAACCAGATGATTTGTGTTATGAAACCAGATTATTTCTATTTAATCAAACGAGTATAACGAATTTACAAGGAAAAAGAGACAATTAAAAACAATAACCTACACCTCTATTTATACTATAATAACCATACTAATTTTACTCAAATACTCGAATCAACTATATGTGCTAATTAAGTACATACCAATTAGGTAAACTCTTTCAAATTACCCCTTCAACTTTCCTACTAATTCAACTTTAACCTGTATTATAGAGACCTAATAAGTCTAAACCATGAAACCGGACAGTAAACCACTTACCTCGTACGACATGATGTCTGCGTTGATCCTCCACGCTCCATAGCGATCGCTTCCTTCTATTCTTTCATCCAACAATGGATTATGTTCAATCATTACAATCTACAAAATTTGTAGTCATGTTAAGCTTCACCAGATCCACAATGCAATGCAATTCAATTAAATGCAATCTATACAAAGCTTTCACAATTCAATAGTTATTAGTAACAAACAAGATTCAACCTCGGAGATTCCTCCTGGAGACCTACGAGGAAGACGATTATACTGTCTCGAATCCGATACATTCGATCTTACTAAAGCCCCATCCTCAACTTGTGCACTGCTCAACGTTTGTTGACGATCCACACTCGCTTGCCGTGACGCACGAGAACGCTAAACAAAAACAGTAAGATTACCAAGAGTTAAGATAATGCAAAAGCTTGTGATTGAATTAGATGTTGTGTAATGTGACTAGAGTTATAATAAGTGTGCATATACAGTACACAATATTTCACTTCTAGTGATCTAGTTCCTATACTATTAGTCTTAATACGTTTTTTTAATACTAATAATTCTACTATTTTCATTAAAAACCATAACAAATTACAAGAATACGGCAGGTAACGGGTAACAAGCTGCGCCGCAACCCTCTTTTAAATTGCAAATCCTACCTTTTTCATTAAATTGCAAATACTAATAATTCTACTATTTTCATTAAAAGCCATAACAAATTACAAGAGGAAGTCAGGTAAACGAGCAACAAATTGCGCTGCAACCCCCTATTAAATTGTAAAATCCCACATTGCTAAAAAAACGGACAACAAGTTGCGCCGCAACATCCTTTAAATTGCAAAATCTACCCTTTTTCATTAAATTGCAAATACTAATAATTCTACTATTTTCATTAAAAGCCAATAACAAATTACAAGAGGATGTCAAGTAAATAGACAACAGGTTGCGCCACAACCCCTATTAAATTGTAAATCCTACCCTGCTAAAAAGTTTGACTGTGTTTGACCATGCAGAGCAACTAAATACGAACTAAACCTTAAAGCTAAACCGTTACCTGTCTATGGTTTCTTCTACTAGGATCAGCACTAGTACTTTGTGCAACATCATACGTAAACCCAACTACAGGAGGAGCACAACACACATTTTCAGGACATGATCCTCTATTCCTCACCTGCTTCCTCTTCTTCTTCTTTCTCCTCCTCGTTTTCCCATTCGGGGTCGATCCCGAAGGATTTACGGTCACTCCTGACGACGAAAACCGACCACATCCTAAATCGACAAGCGATAGGAACCCGAATAGCTTTTTTCGACTAGGAACATGGTCTGATACCCGGTTCGAACTTGGTGCTGATGGGTGTGAGTTAATTCTTGGGTTCCTATGGTTTGCATGGTGAGTGGCCATTGATGTCGGTGAGTGTAAATGGAGATGGAGGATGAATGTGATGGGTTATGGAGATGAAGAAGGAGATGTAAATGGTGTGGGACTGTGGGTACGTTTGTCTTCACTTCTGTTCTGTTTTCTTTGGTGATTAGCTTTGGAGTTTTGCAATGCAAACAAAAATATATGAGTATTTCGAAATGTAACTTTAAAAAGCCAACCTGCCCCACGATGTCCCTCTTTCTTTTTTAGTATATATCACGGTTTAATTTTTTAAGGTATATAATTTAGTATTGTTTTTTTCTAAAATAAAAAATATATTCAACTCTTAATATATGAAGGGCAAAGTACATAACGATAGTTGTTGGAAAATCAAGCTCTTTGATCGATACAAAATACATAAGATTTAATGAACTCGTTTGACTCTTTTTTTATTATCAACCAAAACACACAAATTATAATAGACTTGTCATCTATTTATACTAAACTCATTTTAGTCGTAGTCAAACTCAAACTCGATTTTAATAACTAAAATAAACCAACTAGATAAACCTATCTAGTTAAACCAATAATTGTCCCTAATTAAATACAAAAGACTTAATAAATAATTCACCAGCCAATGACCCACAGACCAGTTGGTTTGTGGAGAGGTGGGAAGGTTTTCCTTAGGGTTTCCTGCCCGGGTGGTCACGGGTTCGAGTCCCACAACGCGTGTTTACGCGGGCTGGCAACCGTTGCAGCTGGGGATCGATCCTGCGTGGGGGTGTTGTACTTAAGGGTGATGCACCGTTCGGCCGTTCAAAAAAAAAAAAAAATAATTCACCAAGAATTATCTATAACCCGTTTTGATTTTTATCTTCTAATTCAAGATTATCGTCTTCAATAGCACGTAGACGGGCAAAAAATTGTGTCGCCACCCTTTTATGGATAAAAAAAACCTAATTTACTGAAAACAAATCCTCACCCTGAGGGTTGAAAAGTTGATATGGACCACCCGCTGGAATCTTGTCAAGAACCAAATCGTCTCTGATGTCAATGAATCAAATGTGTCAAAGGCAAAGAAAACGAACCCATGCTGATTAAATTAGAATAACAAATATAGATATTTTGTTGTGGATGGAATGAAAGATTATGTGTCGCATGTAATTTTGGAGTATGATAAACTTGTATGTTTATATTTGTAGGGTGTTTTTTTCTATTTGATGGGCCCACCATTAACAACTCAGGCGTATCCAACAATTTCTTTTCTAATCTAGGGTGTGTTAGTATCTATAATCTATAACTTATAAAAAAAGAATTGAACTTTGATGATGTGGTATTCAATAGAGGCCTCAACCCCTCTTTAAATGTGTCATGTGGCATCATATAGGATGTTTTAATTTTTGAGTTTTTTTAATAAATCTATATATATTATAATTATTTTAGGAAAAGATAAGAATTTAAAAACAAAATTAAATTTTCTCTCTAATGTTTCCTCCCATAACTTTTAAACGTTAATATCTTTTATATACGAGATTTTTTAAAGAAAAAAATTACACAAAATTAACGAGCGTTTTATTATCTTTCCAACAAGTACTATAGTGCTATATAAAAAACGGAGAAAAAAAACAACTATTTTTGTGGGGTTTTGTTTTTAAATATATTTTACTCTACTAATAAATCACAAACGATAAACATAACTTCATAGGCAGAGATTCCTTTTTTTATATTTGAATATGATAACTTATGGCAAAAATTTGTTTAAAATAAATAATAATAATAATATTATTATTATTATTATTCATTAATCATGTATTGGCAAATCATTAATTATGTTATCATATTAGATATTTTATTATGTTATATTAGATATTTCAACCCCGGGACACTCCGGGATAAAAGCTAGTATGTTCATATACCAAATGGTATATGATACATAAAACGAAGAAAAAAAGATGGAAAATTAATATAAGCTAATATGTACGTAAAGTTTGAAAAGATAAAACTTTTCTCTAACCAGTGTGATATGCTAAAAATCTTTATAATTTAACAATGAACTAGTTATATAAAATCACGCGCGTTGCGCGTTTTACAATCGAGATTTACATGAGTTGCTAATCAATCAATGAATTATACAATCGAGATTAGTTAAAAAAAAAAAATAAAGAAATCTACACATAAGGTAACACATGAAATTTGTAACGAAATTACATAAGATTATGTTATTTATATTAATAGTATATAGTATAATAATTTTTTTAATAAAATAATATGAATAAAATAATAGTATATAATATATTAATTAGGGATGAGCATTACAAGGCCGAATACCGATCCCGTCCCGTCCCGATCCTGATACCGTACCGTACCGAACCGATACCGAACCAAGTGGTTTCAGGATCGGTATCGGTACCCATATTTATGGATTTTCGATTTCGGTATTATCGGTATCGGTACGGGATCGGTATGGTATCGGTATTGTCGGGATCGGTATAAAAAAATTTTGAATAAAATAATAGCATATAATATATTAATTAGGGATGAGCATACAAGGCCGAATACTGATCCCGTCCCGTCCCGATCCCGATACCGTATCGAACCGATACCGAACCGAGTGGTTTCGGGATCAGTATCGGTACCCATATTATGGATTTTCGGTTTCGGTGTTATCGATATCGTTATCGGTACGGGATCGGTATGGTATGGTATGGTATGGTATCGGTATTTTAAGGTAAAATACCGGTACCGTACCGATACCGTTCGATATCGGTATTGTCGGGATCGGTATAATATATTAATATTATATAATATAATATATTAATAGGATATAATATAATAAAGTTTTTAAATAAAATAATAATATAAATAAAATATGAATATTTTTACTATTCATTTTGTGATCACTATTCGAACTAGTGGTATTCTATATCGCGCGTTGCGCGAAAGACATTCGGCTTTCCACCCACGCTTCGCAACAATATTTTATGAACAAACAATAACCGGTTTTATACATACCATTCTTGACTCTTTATCAAACCCGTCTAAATCTTAACAACAAACAAAATAATTAGGGTTGTAAACTTCGAATGCTGGGAAAGTTTTACTTGACAAACATGATAACATAACTAACAAACGTCAATCCACAAACTGGGCGACCTACGCCCGTATTTTTCTAGCCTTAAAAACAACATTATGTACATAATATAGTTGATTCCACATTGTTTCCTTTTCTACTTTTTTATCAACATAATTCAAGGTTTTCTTCTACCAACAAAGCTTCACTTCAAACTTACTAAAACATCCTAAATTATCAAGCATTTACTCAAAAAACCCATGACACCACAAAATCAAACTCGATATTTTCATAATCACAAGATTGATGCCATAACTACTTGGTTTGTTGAACCAACACCTTAGCCAAATACCCGTTTTCGTTGACCAAAAGCTGAGGTGACTCAACAATTAATCTCTGAACCTGAACCTGTTTTACAAAAATGGTTTGAACAGGTCAAAATGACAATGTATTCTTGATGCATAATTGCATATTACCTCTAAAATTACTTGATTTACAACTTTACTGAAATAATATAAATAAGCGTTCATTAAAACCAAATTATCCAATAGGAAAGTGTTTCAAGTCAACCCGACCCGTTTTGACATGTTACACATATCGGTCCAAGCTTGCAACAAAATTGAGTTCAATAACCGAAGGCGATAAATAATGATAAGTCAGTGATTTTAGTTAAAGACCAAGCAAGACCGTAAAGGCAGTTGACTCGACTAACCTTAATCAATCTGTGCAACTCAAACACTTGAACAGCAAATACTCTATGTTGGCTGTAAACAAAAAATAAAGCAAATAAGACAAGTTCAAACACTACAAGGCCCTTAATAAGCTTAAGTTCGACTCATATATATTTCGAGATTACACTGATTATGTGTTTCGAAGTGGTAATAAGCATATAAGTTTTCAGCGTGTAGCAAATTCTAATTATTTAAGAAATTAAGGCTTATTGCATAAAAAGGCAACCAACTTTAGTCTGCTTGTATTTTGAATCATTTGACAGACAAATTATTACTACATTTAAACCACAAAATGAAAGGGGTACATTTTCCCAGTCCACACGCCAATAATGACGTGGCAGTTGAATTTCCAGTAACTTTTGATCATGTGGACATCTTGGCCACATAAAGCGCCAGAAACTTAGGTTGTAACTACCTTCAATAAAAAAAAAAACTTTGATAATTTGAAGGCCTAAAATTAGTTGGTTACCCAAACAGATGTCATCCCAAAGTTGATAACTTTTTATACAATTAGCCCCTATATCCATTGACCAAAAAGATAATAACCGCAGCCAGGGAAAAAAAAACATTTTAAAGAATGGAAGCAAAAGTCTCCAAAATTAGGTTCAAATAAAAGGTATATAAGTAATATAAATTTTCCGTGGATAATTAGTTTTTTTGCAGCCAGTATGAAGCGGATTCTTCGACCCCTAGATAATGATTTTGAGAAACAAAATACATTAATAAGATAATCAGTTCCATAACTCAAATCCAAACACTCCATTAATAAAAAGAACTTACTTGACAATAGCTCGTCATGCTTTCCAAAAATGTTTTTGACCAATAATCCCCGCAACATCTCCACATAGAGAGACAAAGAAACCGATAGGCAAACCCACAACAAATCTCAACAACTGTAAACCAACAAACAAATGTAAAAATGGAGAAAACCCATCATTGTGGGCGGTTGTGCCGCCTCTGGCGTCCCTTGAGACAATAGTCAAAAGTTAGTATCAAAACTTCATGACACGAAAACATAACCAAAAAAATAATTATTAATCACCTAAAAGTAGTGTTTGTTGAATAGGATGAAAGCCATGCTCATAGGAGATGAACCCTGGTTTAAGGATCGTGCAACGGTTTTTGGACATCTAAAATAAAATCTCTAAACATATTATTTGAGTCCATAAATTTTAAATCAAAATCCTCACCTAGAACAAACACAATTTTGGGATTCTTTGCATTAAAGAACACTTTTGGT
The DNA here is from genome assembly GCA_030844895.1 of Ambrosia x helenae. Lineage (NCBI taxonomy): Eukaryota > Viridiplantae > Streptophyta > Magnoliopsida > Asterales > Asteraceae > Ambrosia > Ambrosia x helenae. The sequence goes on along the minus strand of JAUTDX010006692.1, from coordinate 7,883 downwards.
TCCTTCCTGCAGGTGGGCTCCCATCCAAACAAACTGCAAAAAATCATGTGTTATGCAACATATATAGTAAATAAATTCAGTACAATTGAGAAGACATACATAAAATTAACCCCAATGCCTACATGGACCATCACTTGATCTTTATGTAACGTATAATGAAGAATTTAGGACACTGTTACTTGATGAATGTATCTGTGTTGTTAAAATCAGCTCTTGTCCCTGGCACCATTCTCGCACTTGCAATCTGAAACACATATATAAATGCATTCAGTCACTTAGCCGGCCATTATCTTTACCAACTCTAAATTACCGTCACCTATCATAGCCGATACCAACAATCGATTCATATTCCGGATCCAATAACCCCACCATGGTTTATTAACAAAGGAAAATGGTAAGTGAGCTAATACCTGTAACTGGTGATGACTCGGTTCAGATCAGCACCGCCACCGGAACCGTGGTGACCCGCAGCTGTCTCCTTCATCCTTCGGGTCCTCTCTCTCTTCAGCGTCTCTCTCTCTGTCTCTGCTCTTCGCTTCTCTCTCTCTCTCTCTTTCCCTCTCTCCGTCACTTTCTCTCTCTAGATCTCTGCGTGTCTCTCTCTGTAATAATTGCAGTGTACAGGTGTTTGCAGTGGGGGTGGTGCGGTGGTGGTGGGGTTGGTGCAGTGGTGGTGAGGTAGTGTGGTGATGGAGATGCGGTGGTGGTGACTCACCACGTGTTAAAGATGATGGACTATAGACAGATATGTGTCAAGAATAATGAGCTGTTAAGGATATGAGCTGTTAACAAAATGTTGTGCCACGTTTATGTTACCCTCCACACGTGTTAAATCATAGCAAACCCACCACATCCACAACAAAGCAAATTACTAAAGCGCCCTTAAAACCATAGAGACTCCAAACAAATGCCCTTAAAACACTATTTAATTACATATATGTCCTAAGTTACTATTCAAATCCTAAGGCATATTATTATAGTTAAATTAGTTTGTAAACTAATATATAGTAATTATATGGGAAGGTTTGCATCTAATATCAAAGAAAATATAAGAAAAGTTAACCATAAAGGGTTCCAATAGTAGAAAATGAGTATAACCACTACTAGAAACCAGGGTGTTTTCCTATGAAAAGTTCCTATGGATTTCCCATGAACGTTTACTCCTACTGATTTCCCACGAAATTACTACGAAACAAATGGAAATCCAAAACCCGCTACAAAAAAGCAACATAATTTTTTTTGTAGGAAACGCATGTGAAATTTCCCACGCAATTCCGACATAATTTTACGATTCCGTGGGAAATGTGTAGAAAACAAACAAATATAGTGTTTTCGTGGGAAATCCGTAGGAATTTCCCACACATTTTCTACGCAAATTGATATAAGATTCAATTTCGTGGGAAATGTGTAGAAAACACATTGTTTTTGTGGGAAATTTCCTACGGATTTCCCACACATTTTTCTATGCATTTTGAGATAAGATTCAATTTCGTAGTGTAACAACCGGCAAAAATAAGGTAATTCCGTACAGATTAATTAGTATATGATTAACGTAATTAAATGCAATTATGTGTGCTTTAATTATCAAGGCCTTAGGAGATAGCAATTTCCAAATAGTGCATAGGAATGCATACGTTTAATGGAAAACATGATTGGATCATGTGCGAATAAGCTATCCGGTATGGACGTTGGCAATTACCCGGTAATAATCAAATAAACGAACGGATCCCGGACACCCAGGATACAAAATAAAGGGTATTTTCATAAGATATAATGAGTTTTGGAACTCCAAAACCATAAATGAAAACGTCTTGTACAAATCTCCCGGTAACGAATAAAATGCGCGTACCGCACCCGATACGCGTATAACTCATAAATTCACCCGGCAAAGGCCTAAATAACCAATCAACGCTTAAAATAGACTATATTTAAGGGTTATTATAGGTATATTTAATGTCCGGATAACGCGTGATTAAAACCCGAAAAATACCCGAACGACACCCGGACGACGAGGGATCAAGCTTAACATAATAATGGCAAATGCTTAGTGTGGTGGACCCCACCTAGACCCTTAAAAGGGGCCGGCCTAACCCCTTACACATCTCCTTTTCTTTTGTTTTGTCTAAACATCCTACTAGCATCCAAAAGACAATCAAGTACTTAAGCATGCTTGGAAGGGATTGTGTAAGATTAAGCTAGTACAAAAAGCATGCAAACCATGCTTTTCTTTGATAAAATTTCGGCCAAGACTATACACAAACAAACAACCTACACAAAGATCCCCAAGTACATAAGAAAGCATGCATATCCTACTTGATTATATCTAAGATTGTGAGGTATCTTTACAAGATCATAATCTTCTTCTCCCTTCCATAAACTCACGGCCAAGCACCCCAATAATATCCATCCAAGAATCAATTTTTGTACAACACAATCTCTTGAACCCTTAGTCATAATCACATGCAATCCATGAGAGATATGGTGAGCTTATAAGTAACATGTGTTCATGACATAAGATAACAAGCAAAAACAACTCATCTTCTTCTCCTTCTTGAGCCGTGAACTTTGCCCCTCCCCCATACATCATTCTTTCAAGTTTTACATCTCCAAAACACTTAAAACAATCCATCATCCAAACCCCTATTGTGTGTTTCAAGAGCTTGGAGCTAAACCACTTGGAAGAACACACTAAACCCCTCTCAAATCCAAGGTGTTTGTCTTCCCTAGCCTTGTGCTAGTAGTAAGCATTCTTAATCTTGTTTTTGATTATTATTATTCATGTATGTGTTCCTAGTAGCAAGTTGTACATGAAGGGTTTAAAAAGAGGTTTGAACATAATCTTTAATAGGTCTTACATGTGTAAAATGGAAGATTAAAGATATGAAAATAAACCATGGATTTGATAATGATGATGTATTAATCTTGAAAATATGTAAAGTTTGCATCTAAAACTAAGTAGGATGATGTTTTGGTTTAAATTTGTAGAATGAACTTGAATATGTTAAGAGTAACTTTAAATCATCTTATTATGATCATCTAAGTTATAAGATGTGGTAAAACATGTTAGAAGTTCATAAATAAAGAAGATGAAAAATTAAAGTTAGCTCACTTAGGTGAATGAAATTTGGCTATGATGAAGAAATACATAAAACACACATATAATTAGTCTTCCATATGGAATATAAGACTAACAAAGGTGTTTTGATACAAAAATAACTTGCCAATAAAAAGTCGAATCTTCAAAGTTTACTATTTTGAGTGAAAAATGTTAACTTTGGAAGCTAGAGTGGAAAAATGCAACTTTTGGAAGTTAAGGACTAAAGTTGTAACTTTGAAAGTTAGAGGACTAAAATGGATATTTTAGAAACTATTAGTCCAAAAATACAAGTATGGAAAGTTCGGTGTCAAAAATGTAAGTAATAAAGTCTAAGGACGATTTTTGTAAATACTAGTAGAAATACTTGGGTATTTTGTATAAAAGTGTATTTTTGAAAGTTATAAAAATACAAGAGGGGTTTTAAAATAAGGATTTTTTATAAAATAGAGATTTTATAAAAATGTTAATCAAACTTGAGAAACTTATACAAAAATGAATACTTTTATATAAATGGGAATATAAAAGTATTGGAAGCATTTTTGTATCTAAGTTAACAAGTTGGGCTAAAGTACAAACCTTCCAAGTGACATGGGTTAGAAATGTGGATAATATTTCTATAAAACACATGTTGGGAAAGACTTGGAAAATTGACTAATCGAGTTAAGGTATCGAACTAAGACGCGTTAACAAACCGTACACGGACGAATCATGAGAAAAATGCCATTACGGCAAGATGGGAAAATATATACATTTGGAAGTAAAATATATATATACATGGGTGAAGACTAACAAACACTTTCCTAAGTGTTAAGGGAATTATCGTGGGAGAAAAGTATAACATAAACAAATAAGACGTTAAACAAACGTATATACTTAACAAGAAAAACTACGCATTTATATATATGTACGCTCGTCTCGGCAAAAATTCTAGTATATCTACTTAATGGGAAAGTAGATATGAGGAAAGGAAAGCGAGACGAGTAGACAAGGATATATATATGTGCATGCCGTACCAACAAGATCCTAGGATATTTATTTGAATGGGAAAATAAATATACGGTATGGTGAGTTGAATCGGGTGTTAAGAATATACAATCGAACGACAAGATCTTAGCATATTTGTTTAAATGGGAAAACAAATGTGCGGCAAAGTGAGTCGAGTCGGGTGTTGAAATATATATTATATCGAGCGATGCGATCTTAAGTATAAATTATTTAAATGGGAAAATAATTATATGTTAAGTGAAGTCGAGTCGATGATAATAAAATACAAGTTAAGGAAATATTAACAAGAGTAATATATAACTTGTAACACAAAGGGTAATGTAACGCCAACGAAACCTAGGATACGCGCTTAATTAAACGGGATTTGGAATAACTTGTGGTCGGGAGTTGGGTGTACAACTTGCCAAGGCACATGCACTATAGGAATAGTGACTCATACGTCCAGGACGTTTGTAGTGCGAGGCCCTCTATGCTATCTACCTAGTGAGCCAGACAGTGTTCAGGTGAGTTTCACGGCCCCATTTTACTATTTTTAACTGGGGGAAAGAAAGTATGTTGGTCAAATATTGTCACATGTTGAAAAGGTTTTCAAAGGATAAAATGTGATAAGTGGTATGATGAGTACTTGAGCAGTGATCGCCACTCGGGGTTGAGTCCTCTCTTCCGTAATCATTAATTCAGGGAAATGAAACCGAAAGAATAAATTGGATAGTACTATTGGTGCCTGACAAGGCCCACCCCTAATCGATAGCGTCGATTATGCATTAGGTTATGCCTGGGGTGCATATATTCTGAACTTAAGTCGTGGGAAACCGAGTAACGACTTGGAGCGGGGCATTATTATCAGTCTTGGTTTGATTATGGGGCTCAAGGGATTGCTCTTCATTATAGTTTGTAGGAGCTAGCTACTCCTTACAAAGGCCACAAGTTGTGCAGGTTTCGCACATGTTGTAAAAACGGAATATCGATCGACAAATCCTAGTATAATTACTTAAATGGGAAAGTAATTATATGGTAAAGTGAGTCGAGTCGATGGTTGTGAAAATGTTGCTGTTATGAAACTAAAACCTGTGAACTCACCAATATTTTATATATTGACGTCTTTTTAAACATATCTTTCAGGTAACTAAGTGCTGAATAGATATGGGGCTAGTGCGGTGGAATTCGGGATGTCGGATACTGATCGGGATTTCATTCACTGTTACCTCGGGTTGGAGCATAAATGGAAATTCCCACATTGAAACTTAATGTTCATCGTTTTAAGCAATGCCTTGTGCAATATTGTAACGAGATACTCATTTTCCGACATTCTAATAAATTGATCTTTTCTAATTAAATATAGTTTGTGTTAATCTTGACTTTGATATACTTTCGAGCGTTGCGCCACGTGTTTCCGCCATTGGCGTGGTGTGACAGAAGTGGTATCAGAGCCAAGGTTGTAGCGAACTAGCATTTTTGAAAAATCTAGACTATAACCAGTTTTGGCTCGAAAACGAAGTTTTCAAAATAAAAACACAACGAAATATTTTCAGAAAAGAAAGAAGTTGTACATGGATTGTACAAGGGGAAATTCCGACCGACTAGCCATGTGTGTCGATATATGAAGTATTAGAAAATGCGGATAAGATGTCTATGTTGCATAGGAATCCGATTTTCTAAGATTAAGTTAATACATATACGTAGTACGGATATTTTGCCAGTAAGGTTGTTGTGTCACGCTTCACATTAGTCCACACTCCTGCACCGATCACGGTACCAGCCAAGAGGAAGGACACTGTGGTCTACGAGGAGCCTACCTGCTTGCCTGTAGACGGGATGATCGGAAGGACTAATCTCTATCGCGTTAATGGATGTCGCCACGTTGTTTGTGATTTGGAGACGAAACTAGATCAAGTCTCTTGTTGTATGAAATCTCGGTTTTGGATCAGGAAGCTCGGAACTAGCGGGCAACAAGATTACCTGGCGACACAAATTATCATTATGGGTGCACACGTAATAATAGTTTGGGGTGCACGGTAACCTTGGTGGGCGCTAGGGCCGGGATTGGTGATCACTCCTTGTCTTAGTTGTTCTTGTTCTTTAGATTCAGTCTTAGTTGACCAATGAGTTAAATGGGAGGTTTCGCCGATGTTCCTTGATTTCGATCCTAGCAAACCTAATGAGCTTTCTTCGACATTACCTTTATGGTACGAGCACGGAAGAGCTCGAACGTCTATTCATATAAGTAATCTGACGCAAACCCTCGCTCTGGTTAGGAATGGGAGATGAAAGCTTCCTTGTGTAGGAGTTGAATGTCTCCACCACAAAGTTCTTCCAAAAGGAGCGGGCATACGAGGATGCGCCGCCTACCGAGGAAATGAATGCCCGGTATGATGCGAGGAATGCTAAACTTAGAAACCCAATGAAGACTAGGGGCACGTCCCTGCTAGACTAGTGCGTTTAGAGAACGGGACCCTGCGTGGATTAGATATAAGACTCGGGCCATGTGCTGCTGTGTTATCATGGTGAATAAGTCATGTTCAATCTATCGCACGCCCAGGTTGTCTTCAAGGGTCGGATATTTTTCTTCTCCTGTGGGAAGACAGAATCGAAGTTACGGGATTAGGAAGCTTGATCATCGTTATTCTGAAGGCTCGATAGCCTCGGCTGAATCAACAGTATTGGTTGCTTCCATGCAGTCATGGACGGATAGTGAAATCGCATGCCGCCTCACACATCGCGAGTCATAGTGCTTTGCTATAAACTTGATGATGTCAGAATTTCGGGCCACTAATCATGACTGCGACATGGTTTGCCAGTGATAGGATGACGGCGTGTAGTGGAACAGCAAGCCCCAGTCGTTTGACAATGGGACTCACTCGGAAGTGCATACGATTAACTCGTGGGAAGCCACTACTCGGAGTATTGAGTATTCAAGTATGGATTAACAACCTTTGCAATAGCGCTGGATCGTGTTCGGAAGATGAATTGTGATGGACTCAGCATGTTGGTACTTATGTCATACTACCTTCCTGAGGTGCAAAGGTTCTCATCAGACTCTTCTACCTCCTGTTTGTTTTTCAAGGATTGTTGGTGGCCTCGCTTCAGTCGAGGAACGCCAGAGTAGGCTCGTTACATGTACTGTGCCTGAATCCGTCATAAATCCTAGAAAGTGGAACCACACTTTGGGAATCGTAATCGTAAGAGTGTTCTGTGATTGTCAGAATGTTGCAAGACGCTTTTTGCTGACATTAAAATCCCCCCTCGAAAATCGAACGACGGACTACTGGAAGTGGTCACGTTTATCTGGTAAACTTACCTATGGGACGGAAATCCATTGCTCTTGTGGCAATAACATTCGTCACCCTGTCATGACGACGAGACTAGTAATCTATTAGGGGCGGCAAATGACGCGAAGTGGTTTTCCATCAATCCCCATAGATATTGAGACGTTACGGTGATTTATAAACTATGGTTGCAAGGTCCATTCGTTGTTGGACACGGTGACCTGTCTAATCTCTTGCCGTATTTCGATACTCTCACGGCATGGCCTATCAGGAAGAAGGTTCACCGGCTCGCTTGAGTGACAGAGAGGCATTCCAGCTAATTACTATCGGTGCTAGATAGCATGTAGGAGACCCTAAAGAGAAAAGAATGACTCGGCTGGGTAGCCAGAGTCGGTATCGTTTTCATTTTATCGTGGTGTATCGATAAATCGTGATCCTTCTACCTCTACTTGCTATGCTCGTTGTGACCACTACCCTTGTTATCGGGAAAAAAGTAGGTTGGTTTCCAGGTCCTA